>ML792458.1:173228-203286 GCA_009831015.1 Picea engelmannii | reverse complement strand
GAAATTTCAGTGATAACATTTTCCTTACACACTTTCCAACCCTTCCATACCGACATTCATGAAATAAATACAATATGGATTTCCCTTGGACCAAGGGGTACGATCTAAAGCATTTTCACAAAAATAGATCTAAGTTACATTGAAATGGAAATAGTTTCAACTAGGTTCCATAAAACTAGGGAGCTCTCTTGACCAAATTGATTTCATCGAATTTCTTTAACCAAATACTTGCTAGGTGTCAATTAAGATGCTCTTCTCCTCCAGATGTCATTGGAGATGATATGGAATATTTTCTGAGTTGTTTATGTCGATTTTGAAGGATTCTGTCACTCTGTCATAGTTGCGCAGCAAGGCTGCCGCGTAACAACAACCTACAACAGAAACACAACAATGTTGCACAACAACTGCTCTTTTTTCACTTTGCTTATATTTTTTGACCTAGGATGATTTTTGATGATTCTTGATGGTGATAATAACTTCATGATTATGATAGGGTGCCCTAGAACCCCTTCACCCTCCTTCAACAATAATTTGCCTCTCAAAACTTAAAAACCTTAATATATGTGAAACTACCATTATTGAGCCCACATTACCTCTAACTGACTAACTCTTTACATTGATGCATTTACAATGTCTATCTCATTATCACTCAACTAATTGAGCTTCCCACTCAAAACATGACAAGGAAACCTCATTTTGTTGTTTGAAAATTGGACTGTTACAGTTGCAGACCATGCCTATTGTACAATTGTAAATTTTGCATTTATAGATCATGATCAACACAAAGGATCCAACACATGGTAGGGAAGCAAAATGATCATGTATAATGGTCCATAAAAAATTACTGTGCAAAATAATGCAATATTCAAGTATTTAGGGCATTTTGATAATTAGGGTTAGTTTTTTTTTTCTTGCTACTTGTTGAGGAAAATGTATGGAACACCTTACTCAATCATTTTCAGAGCTTTCCTGGATAGGACAAGGTAGTTGGGAATGTCACCCTAGATTTATAGCCTAAAAAACATTCGCTCAATCCACGAATATTAATTACAATGATTAAGGTTGATTTTATAATTTATATATGTTGCAATCTGAAGTAAATTTTATACAAAGCTATTGAAATGTATACAGATTTTACACTAAAGTGAACATGGATACCAAAAGAGAAAAAGTAACCAAGTCACGAAAACAAATGTATGAGACAGAATAACAATCTGATTTTATTTCATTCTGAGATACCAAAAGTGTTTTTCTCTTTACAAACCCCTGCGAGGGTATGGACCATAGTCTGATTTAGAGATCTTTGATGAACTCCATACAAAGAGACTCTGACAGTAAAGTAAAACTGAAATTAATAATCTGGATCAGCGTGCCACAAACTGCTGCCATTTTGACTCTGCAAGATATCCTTTATCAGCCATGAAAATTAATTCACAAACATACAAGAATACACAAACTATAAAGGATGAATCAACACCTATAAAACAAGCGACTGAAAACTATGGTTCAATCTTGAACCTTGCTGTCTATAATAAAACCCTCCTGTCAACAAGAGAATTAAGCTTTCGAATAAACTTAGAAATGAATGAAAAATGAAACTATCTCATGTAACTAAAGAACAAACCTTAGAATTGTTTTTCTCTTTTTATTCTCCTTTCGTCTCTTCATCCAATTGGTATTTTATTCTTTTTCCAATTAGTTGAAGTAGTTCAACTACTTTTAGTTAGTTAAGTCGAATTAACTTAACAAATTAGTGTAGGAGAAAATAATAATAATATATAATTAAGGGTCTTAATTAATAATAACTAAAATAGGTGGGACCCCTTATGACTCCCATCAATTCTTCTTTCTCAATCATCAAATATAAGCACACAAGATAATCATTTAAACCATATGACACCCTTGTAGCTCCCGTGGATTTTTAAATTGGATATTTAAATATCAACAATAATTTATATGATATCCAAAAACAAAATATATATCTACATTATCCACAAAATATCTAAAAATAACGCTTGCTGTCCAAAAAATACTGAAAACCATTAAACGTTGTCCTCATCACTGAAAATCATAAAAATAAGAATTTAGAACCCATATTTTCTGCTTTGCGAGGCATACTTCCTCTTCTCACTGCTGTCCCCAACTGACTTCTCTTGAGTGGGCTTTCGTTGGTTATACCTTTGAGGCTATATTTCACTAATCACATGGGAGATCAAGTCATCTTTGAGGTGGAAGAGGGAGGACAAATATTTGGAGGAGTCAGTGGATGGACTAGAGGGGGAGGCCATTGTTTTTCCTTTGTCTTGCACAAGTTGCAGAATCTTGGTTTTCAATATCTTTCTAGCGTGTCAGGATTGTACTCGTGAAACAACGGGAGGAATTTGAACATTAGGGTTAATTTGTGGTGGTAAAGGCAATGAAACAGTGGGCCAACCATGATGGTGAGAGACAGGTTGGTGGATAATTTCTTACCAACCGTCATTTTCGGGGATTCCAGGGCTGCAAAGACACATGTGGAGGAATGAGAATGCCGGGAATATTCCGAGGAGGATGGAAAGGGGGTCTTTCTGGTCGAGGGTGTAATATCCCATGGCCAACCCAATTAAAGAACCTAGTTTGGAACAACTGGTTCAATTCTTGCAGGTCAACGTCAAAATGGATAGAAAATCTAGGCCTCCTATGGCCCCAATTCCAATTTCCCCTGCCTCTGTTATTTCCACCATTGCTGCCTCTACTGAAAAAGCTTATCCTTTAGAAACCATTTTTCAGTAATGAATCTCTTAATAAACCATACATGAAACTATGCTTACATGAATCAAAATTTGGCTCCAAAATTGACACGAGATACATGCAAATTCATCCATAATACATCATTCATTAATTTCCATGTGAATAGGGAATGATAGGGTTCATGGGAAATATGGAGGGAGTGTAATTAGTGAAAAATGGTATCATGGAGGGGATCAATATACAAATACTTTTCAACAATTAACCAAACAATTAACTGTGTATATAAAAATACCAAGAATATCAGTCCTCAACTCTTGCTATGTTAACTTTATTTTGCTTCCACACAAACTCCTCTTTAAAAATAATATCACAGAACATGGATAAATAAGTGAATTCAGGATCATGGAGGGAGTGTAATTAGAGAAAAATGATAGAATGGTGGGGAAAATAGATGGATACTGTTCAAATGAAAATCAAACCATGCTATCTCTGATGTAAACTTGCAAACAAAATATCTTTTTGTTTGAAATTTTAAAGTTTAAACAATGCTCTGTTTCCAAACAATAACCCAAAGCTGATGCTCCCTTAACAAAATGCTCACTGGCCTTCGAAATTGTATTATACAGTAACTGATGTGACATAATTTTTTTAACCAAAATAACCATACTTCTATATATAATATAATCAAAATGAGCAGTATCATAGTCGTTGTAGGAAATACCACAACGGTCTTGGAGTGGACAAGTCACAAACCATAATACCAACCCACAACAAAGTTCTTTAAATCCCACAGAGTCGCATGCAATTCCTCAAAACAAATATCTGTTCATAATCACCATTTAATCGAGCCAATCATTCATCAAAATTCTCATCAATTTCAATCTGGTTCGTATTATTGAATTTGAGCATCAGACATCTTATACACATGTGTTTGCAAATTCGATAAACATGTTAAGTCTATTTTTAAGTAACGATATACAATGTTTTCTATCGAACTCATAAGATTCATAAAGACAGACTGTAACTTCTGATGAATAAGTGGGTGCAATACTTCTTCCATAATTACCAAGAAAGTGACCAATTAAACCCATGCCCAAGTAAAAGAGAAAGAACAATATTCCCATCATATTCTAGGTCAGAAACGTTTTCACAATAATACATAGGGTTCGATGTATAACAATGACATTAAGTGGCAGAAGAGAGTGGGATAAACGAACTTAGGATTTGGCCATTAAAAAGAATGAAAATTTCATTGCACAGGTGCCTTACATTAATAGTCACAGATTGGAGGTTATGGCGCAGGTGCATTTTCATACAAGAGTGTTCACAAAAAACCCAGAGGTTAGGTAGGGAAAACCCAACTTCGAATAGAGAGGAAAACCCAGCAAGAAACCAGAGGCAAAGCAAGCCCAACAACACTCTTTTAAAATTCGCGAACAATTACACACATCAAAGACACCCATGACCCTTCTTTTCCTTAAAATTCCAATAATCTCAGAATAACCACCATAGGAAACCAACGTTTTCAAACAACCAATACACAATCCAAAAACATCGTGATATCTTGAGAAATACACAGACCACGAGCAAGAAGAGCCAACACTTGATTTAAGAGCAGAGTGAAGTTCATGGATAGAGAAATAATAAAAAACCCATACCTGTAAAAGACTACGTAAGGAGAAATGACCAAGGTGTATTCTTCCTCCACGAATGAGCAAGGCAGAGAAACAACAACTAACAAAGAACACTGCAAATGACTAGGGTGGTGGTCTCGAGGTGAGTAAGAGTGACACACATTTACTGCAAGTCACTTCTCCCTTGGAATTCATTCATGGATAGTATGATCCAAGTGCATTATAAAACTCACATTGCATTAACATTCCCATCGATCAATACAAACCCACTATCCCACAGTTTGCATATGGTGCAACTTAAAAATGCGCCAACCTTTGCCATCATTTAACATATGACTATTTGCTTAAGAATACAACTAATATTTCCATCAAATCAATGCGCACCATAATTGTAGCAAGAGTTGGGGTGGTCACCTATGTACCATATAGTCCATATAAAATCAAAATCAAACTGGAGTGATATTCCTTCACCCATTAAAGCAACATATCACATTTTGTGAGAGGTAATGAAGATCACATTCTTTCTTCTTTTAATCATCAGAATTCCTTATCACAAGAATTTTAACCATGATTTGAAGCGAATAAGCTATAAAAACTGTGTTGCAACTAGTACATAGGCAAACAAAATATAAGTGTCGCTTCTCCATCATAGTTCCATAAGTCAAACAAGGGGTCCCACCTACTAGTATATTATTAATATAATTAAATAATAAATCTTGGAAATCATTTGCGATCTTGGTATCCAACGTTGCGCTTTTAAATGTCAACAAACTGGAGACTCCACAGGGAAATCTATTTCCAACAGATTAAGAACTCATAATTTCTGGTTTCACAGACCGGTGAATTGTAGATCAAAGAATTATTTACCAGAATGATTTTGCAATAGGTGGAGTGAGGCGGTTTAAGGGAAATAATGATACGGGATTTTGGGAATAACTCATGAAAAGTGGTATGTATGAGTTGATCTAGTACTGTATGCATAACATTCGATTGGTCACAGTAAAAGTGTTTCTTGTTTTAAGGAGAATTTTTCTGGTATGCTCTTTTGAATCTGAATATGGAGGAAGAAAGGGATAGCATAAATTAGGGACGAAAATAAAATCATCTATATAACACCAGTACTTGGAAGAATAAATCAATTTCAATGATGTCTACAAGGAGGACATCGTGATAACTATGTAACTTTATTATTATTTATCAACAATCCTTATAGAATGACATTATTATGGAGAAACTAATCCAAATCTTATTTTTGATAAGAAAAAGAAAACAACAAAAGGAAAACAACATAAATGAAACAATAGAAAATGAATCAATCAAGTAAACAAAACAAAAACAAAACCAAAACAATGAAACATAAAATTATATACAACAGTGAATTTCATGCAGCGTTTATCATTCAATCTGGTTCCACATAATGTTTCAAGTGGGAACCGTTGGTACTATAGGAAAATAATCGCTCTTCCAAGTCTTTTAGAAGATAAGAATTTGCGCCTAGGACAAAAGTGATTTTGAAAGGACATAGCCATAATTTCCGAAACTTCGAATGTCATCCTCTGTCAGCATGGGCTGAGTCCCAAATCAAGACTTTCTAATTTACTTTAAATTTGACAACTTTTGCACTTTTGTTGAAATATTTATTCATGGTTTGTTGTCTTTTATTTATGTTTTCCAAGGAAACCATTCTTTATTCCTCTAAGGCTAATAGTGCATTTATCCTTTGAGGGACATTGGAAGAATTTAATTATTCGATCTGTAGCATCAGTCGTAGAGAAGAAAGTTCCAGCTTAGTAGGAAAAATGGTTTCTTGACCATAGAAAAGCTGAAAGGGAGTGCACCCTGTGCTTACCTTGGTAGTAGTGCAATCTTCCCAAAGGGAATAAGTGAGGAGGGTGTGCCATTGATGAGGCTTATCCTCAATTAGCCTATTTATGATCCTAACCATATTTTTATTAGTAGACTCAGCTTGCCCATTTCCTTAAGGGTAATAAGCCGATGAGGTGAAATGTTTGACCCCCAATTTAGCTAAAAATTAATCCAATTTAGCGGAAATGAAAGCAGGACCATTGTCTGTAATAATCTCTAAAGGAATGCCAAATATGGAGAAGATATTAGTTTCCAAGAAAGAGATTACATGTTCATCCTATAAGTGTCTAAGTGGGACAACTTCAGTCCATTTAGTGAAATAATCCGTGGTTGTCAAGATAAAAACCTGCCCTACTGAAGACGAAGGATTAATAGGACCAATAAAGTCTAGACCCCATTTAGAAAAAGGAAAATCATGGAGGAAAGGTTGCAAAGGCATGGCAGAAATATGTTCTTTCCCAATGAAGTTTTGGCACTTGTCATAAGATCTTGAGAAATTATAAGAATCTCAAAAAATTGAAGGTCAATAATAACCTTTTCTGATGATTTAAAAGCAGTAGATTTAGCAAAGAAGTGGCCACCAGCATGAATAACAAAATCCAAAGATCCATGAGTTTCATGTTACAATTTTTGTGCTTCCTCATTATTCACACAACGAAGTAATATACCATCAACAAACCTCCTAAAAAAAAAGTCTCCTAAAATAATATATCTGGAATATTCAAGACAAAGCCTTCTCCTTTGATGAGTATCTAAGTTATGTAGCCATTTATGATATTGCAAGTAATACGACATATTTTTATACCATGGATTTTCAGCTATAGAAAGGGTTTGACTCTCAATATAAAAAAGTGTTGAAAGATGATTATCCTGATCATCAATTTATTCACTTGCTTCATCATGTTGAGCTAAGTGAAGGGATAAGTCTCATCCCTTAATTATTTTCGAATTCATGATGGTTAAACCATGCTCCTAGATTTTGGCAAGCCAACATGAAAGCTTCCCTGAAAGATAAGTATGTGAAAGCATAAACTTGACAGCAAGCAAAGGGACTTTTAACTGTGTGTGCTTGCCTAGGATAAAGTGGCGAAATTTCTCCACATATTTAACAAGAGAAAAAGCATGATTTTCAATATAAGAATACTTGAATTCATCATGTAATAAACTTTGAATCATGTAATCTATAAGATTTTCATTACTCTGGTCATCACTGTTGCTGATTTCAACTATGTGAGACATTCTCCATCTTACAAACCTGTGAGATGTTGATCATTGTAGCTATGTGAGACATTCTCTAGCTTACAAACCTGAGAGAAAGCCCCTGAGAAGGGTATGTGGTTCCTATGTGTGACATATCTAGAACGTAGAGATGACCTCCTCCATACAGAGAGTTGAGAAGAACTCTAGATGATTCTCATGTATAACACAATGAGAAAAGTGATCTGCAGAGTTGGACATTCCTGTGGCTGAGCACAAGGTGAACATGTGAAATCCCAAAGTGTTGGGTGCATCATCATGAGAACATAAATGAAGATGATGTATTAGCCTCCTATGAGTAGAAGAGTTGACGAGAAACTCCAGATGACTCCCCTGTGTAATGCAGTGGGAAATAAGATCTGTTGAGTGGACATTCATGTGGATGAGCATAGGTGAACATGATCCTAGTGGCAGAGCACTAGTGAAGAAGTGGTTCTTTTGTGTAATGCAATGAGCCAGATATATGGAAATCCCTATGGATGTGACCCTAGTGGATGAGCACTAGTGGGTGTATTAGATCCCTTGCTATATTTTTCAAGAGTCATACCTGCCTGTAACCCTAATTGTAATGTAAAGGGTATAGGTTGACCCCACCTTAATGTGATTGGTAATAAACCTAAAAGATAATTAATTTGGTTAATATTAATTATAATGTGATGTAGAGAGGTCTGCCTTATTGTTCCAATAGACACTTTTGTTGATAGGACAAGTCTAATATAAGTAAAGGTAGATTCCCCATTGTGGAATCATATCCTTCACATGAGTTTGGAAATTTCAACAAGTACATATTATTGGGAAAAGTGCGTACCTCTCTTTGGTGCTAGTCTTCTAGGGCTTGAGCACCCTATTGTGTGCTAATTATTATTGGTGGTGAAGGTATTTCTCTTGAAGAATATATCAAAGTATTTGGCTGGGTTTTCTTCCCTTGTTGAGAAGGGTTTCCCATGATACTTCTTGTGTTCTTGTGCACGGTGTTTCTTCTTGTGATCTTGGTTGCTGCAACATTATTGTTTATGGTTAAGACAAATGAAAATTTGAAATGAACTACATGATTAAACTAGATTATTGAAAAATCAACATGGTATTAGAGCATAGGTCTTGAATATCCCTGCACAATCATTTTCCAACCATCTCTCTCACTTCTGCAGAAACCATACAACCCTCTTAAGGTTTCCATAAAATCCGTATGACCTTCTCCTTTGAGGATTTTTAGCACTTAAAACTTGGACGTCGGGGATAAAAAGGACATAAGTGAGTACAAACTTCTTCAACGCACCTCCAACAAGTCTCATATTTAATTTCTGAGCATTTTTATTTTTTGTCCCTAGGGTTTCTAGGGTTTCGCCAATTTCTGCAAAAATTTTCAGAATCATGTTTTTATAACTCTTTGAAGAAGATATTCATCTTACCAATGCTATTATATTTCTCAAGGATTATTTTTGGAAATCATAAGTCCAACAAAACCTAAAAGTTCTAGACTAACCTTGCCGTTAGGTTTTCTAGCCTAGTTGACAAGGGTTTGTGAAGAATCTAAAACATGAGAAAAATCATGATGGGAGGCAAGCTTGATGGTTCAAGAAGAATTAGTTCCAGGAAGACAAGACCTCAAAGAAATGTAGACATCAACATCTCATCACTCTCAGGTATGGTCCCTACCAATGATAATACTTGGTTAATTGATAGTGGTGCCTCCAGGCACATGACCAGTCTTAGAAATCATCTAACACATTTCGTTGAGAAAGAGACACATATACATGTTGTCCTTGGAGATGATGCCATATATAATGTGAGAGGAGTTGTAACTTACACCTTTCAACTAGATTCATATATGCAACTTAAATTAGAAGAAGTACTATATGTACCCAGAATCAAGAGAAACCTTGTCTCTATTTTGGCCTTGGAAGACAAAGGCTACAAGATTACTTTCTCACAAGGAAGAGTTCTTGCATAAAACAAAGACTCTCATATAAGTTCTTCCAAGGTAATTGGTGTCTGAGAAAACAACTTGTACAAATTGACCATCAAACCAGTCCAAGCCTTATTACATGATACTATCAACTTGAGTGAGTTATGGCATAAAATACTTTCTCACATTCATTATAGATCTCTTCCAGCTCTAGGAAAAATGGTAACAAGTTTACTAGAGATATATATTCAACATAAAGGTGTTTGCAAAGGTTGTGCCCTTGGAAAAAATGTTAAAGGATCATTTCCAAGAAGTGACAATAGACCCAAGGAAATCTTGGACTTGATACATTCAAACATATGTGGGCCAATGACTGTTGCATATCTAAATGGGTACTTATACTATGTACTCTTCATATATGACCACTCCAGGAAAACTTGGATTTACTTTCTAAAGAACAATGATGGAGTCCTTGCAAAATTTCAAGAATTCAAAGCTCAGATTAAGAACCAGACCGAAAGAAAAATCAAAATATTAAGATCAAATGATGGAGGTGAATACACCTCAAAAGAATTCAACAATTTTTGTATTGAAGTAGGAATTAATAGGGAGTTCATAGTTCCTTACAACCCTCAACAAAATGGGTTTTCTGAAAGGAAAAAACAAAACTATCATTGAGTCAACTAAAGAAATGATACATGATCAGAGTCTACCTATGACTCTATGGGCAGAAGCATGTATGACAACAATATATGTTCAAAATCGAAGTCCTCATCAGATCCCGAAGAATATTACTCCAGAAGAAGCCTTAACCAAAGTGAAGCTTGAGATCAGACACTTAAGAATATTTGGATGTCCATTATATATTCATGTATCCAAAGAAAAGATATCCAAACTAGAACCTTCAGGAAGAAAGGGAACATTTGTAGGATACAATGAATCCTCAAAAGCATATCAAATCTACATTCCAGACCATAGACAAATTTAAGTAAGCAAAGTTGTTACTTTTGAAGAAGAAGTAGCCTTCCATAAATCCAGAGAAGCTCAGATGTAAATTGATAGTGAAACAATACCTTCTCCCCCTTTAGCAGTTCATAGGGAGACATATATTATTCAAGATGAAACAATAGCTCCAGTTGATCCAGTTCCTCCAACAGATTTAGTAGCTACAAGAAACATACCTAGAGACATTACAATTGGACATAAAAATCCTACTTGGGCCTGACAAACTCTACAAGAAGCAAAAGGGCATAAAGCCTCACAAGGAACAACCAGAGAAAGCAAGAGACCAAAGAGATTCTCAAGCTACTTTTCAGCCATGACCCACATTATTAACTCAGAGCCAACTTGTCATGGAGAAGCTTCAGGTGAACAAATATGGCAAGATGCCATGACTGAAGAATACCAGTCTATATTAAAAAATGATGTATGGGATGTTGTTCCAAGACCAGAGGGAAAGTTCGTAGTGACTTCCAAATGGATTTATAAAATCAAGCATGCTGCTGATGGAAGCATTGAAAAATACAAATAAAGATTTATGGCCAGAGGATTTTCAAAAATAGAGGGAGTTGACTATGACGATACTTTTTCACCAGTAGCTTGATATACCTCCATCCGATCTATCATTGCACTAGATGCTTCCATGGGTTGGAAGCTACATAAGATGGATGTAAATACAACCTTTCTCAATGGTGAAATTGAGGAAGGAGTTTATATTGAGCATCCATAAGGTTTCATTGTACACAATGAAAAATCTCATTTATGCAAGCTGAAGAAAACTCTATATGGTCTAAAGCAAGTACCACGTGCTTGGTATGAGAAAATGGATGGATTTCTGATGAGTTTGTGCTTCAATAAAAGTGATGTTGATACAAAATTATATTATCACATTGATGGCAATGAGTGTTTGATTTTGGTCTTATATGTGGATGACCTTTTCCTCACCGGTTCAGAAAGACTCATTGCTGAATGCAAACAATCACTAACTACTAAATTTTAAATGAAGGATTTGGGATTAATGCATTATTTCTTGGGACTAGAAATATGGTAGAGAAAAAATGAGATTTTCCTAAGTCAAGGAAAATATACGATGGAGATACTGAAAAATTTTAGTATGACAGAATGCAAATCCATGCCCACTCCAATGGTAATGGATTTGAAGAAAATGAGTGATATTGATTAAGGATATGTAGATCCACACTTGTGCCAACAATTGATTGGATCTCTGATGTATCTGGTTAACACTAGACCGAACATTTGCTATGCAGTAAATGTGATTAGGAAATTTATGAGCCAACCGAAACATACACACTGGATAGCAGCAAAACATGTATTGAGATACTTACAAGGCACAATTGGTTATGGTCTAAGATATGAATCGAGTGTGGATTTGATCCTACAAGGATATGCCAATGTAGATTGGGCAGGAAGCATAATAGACAGAAAAATCACCTCCGGTTGTTTATTCAATTAGGTTCGGCCATGGTTTCCTGGTGTAGTAGAAAACAAACCTCTATGGCATTAAGCACTGCAAAGGCAGAGTACATTTCATTGAGTGTGGTAGTTCGTGAAGCAATGTGGCTTCAAAAACTTCTGACTGAATTGTTCGATCATGAGATGGATCCTACTACTATCCATTGTGATAACCATAGCTGTGTAAAGATCTCTGAGAACCCGGTGTTTCATGACAGATCAAAACACATTGAAATAAAGTATCATTATATCAGAGACATGGTGCAAAGAAATACATTACACGTGTAATATCTTCCTACTCATGAACAGATCACAAATATCTTCACCAAACCACTTGCCAAGAAAAGTTTGAGTATTTTCGTGAGAGACTTGTCTTGGTGGAAAATGCCTCTCTAGCTAAGAGGGAGTGTTGATGATTACAACTACGTGAGACATTCTCCAACTTACAAACCTGTGATATGTGGATCATTGCAGCTATGTGAGACATTCTCCATCTTGCAAACCTGAGAGAAATCCCCTGAGAAAGGTGTGTGGTTCCTATTTGAGACAGAGATGGAACATAGAGATGACCTCCTACATATAGAGAGTTGAGAAGGAATCCATATGATTATCCTGTATAACATAGTGATAAAAGTGATTTGCAGAGTTGGACATGCCTGTGGTTGAGCACAAGGTGAACATGTGAAATTCCAAAGTGTTGGGTGCATCGTCATGAGAACATAAATTAATATGATGTATTAGCCTCCTCTGAGAAGAAGAGTTGATGAGAAACTATAGATGACTCCCATGTGTAATGCAGTGGGAAAGAAGATCTGTTGAGTGGACATGCCTGTGGATGAGCACATGTGAACGTGATCCTAGTGGTCGAGCACTAGTGAAGAAGTGGTTCTTCTGTGTAATGCAGTGAGCTAGAGATATGGACATCCCTATGGATGTGCCCCTAGTGGATGAGCTCTAGTGGGTGTATTAGATCCCTTGCTATATTTTTCAAGAGTTAGACCTGTATGTAACCCTAATTGTAATGTAAAGGGTACAGGTCGGCCCCACCTTAATGTGATTGGTAATAATTTTAAAAGATAATTAATCTGGTTAATATTAATTATAGTGTGACTTAGAGAGGTTGACCTTGTTGTGCTAATATACACTTCTGTTGATAGGACAAGTCTAATATAAGTAAAGGTAGATTCCCCATTGTGGAATCATATCCTTCACACGAGTTTGGAACTTTCAGCAAGTACATCTTCTTAGGAAAAGTGCACACCTCTCTTGGGCACTAGTCTTCTAGGGTTTGAGCTCCCTCTTGTGTGCTAAGTCTTATTGGTGGTTAAGGTCTTTCTCTTGAAGAATATAACAAAGGATTTGGCTGGGTTTTCTTCCCTTGTTGAGAAGGGTTTCCCATGATACTTCTTGTGTTCTTGTGCATGGTGTTTCTTCTTGTGATCTTGGTTGCTACAACATTATTGTTTATGGTTAAGACACATGAAAATTTGAAATGAACTACATGCTTAACCTAGATTATTGAAAAATCAACAATCACATTGTAAGAGAATAGCAGAAACTGCTTCCTCAGTGGCATTAGTGTATATGATAATTTTTTTCTCAAAGTTCAGTCTCGCCAAAACCGGTGCAGAACTGATTGCCTTCTTAATCCTTACGAAATAATTTTTGACGTCTTCAGTCCAAGAAAAGGAGCGATCTTTATTTATAAGATTGTGAATTGGTTTGACCATTAAAGAAAAATCAGGAAAAAATCTACGAACGGAGTTGATAATTCCCATAAAGGCTTGAACCTCCTTTTTGGAAGTGGGGGAAGGAAGGTTCAGGATAACAACAATCCTTTCTGGATCGATGCTTATTCCTGAATCAAAGACGATATGCCCAAGGATATTTCCCTTGGTAATGGAAAAAATAGATTTATAATGATTTAAAGAAATGTCGAACTTTTTGCATCGCATGAGAACTCTTCTAAGATGACCAAAATGATATAATTGGTTCTTTGAATAAACAATGAAGTCATCAAGATAAACCTGGATAATATTACCAATCAAATAATCAAAAGTTATTTGCATAGATCTATGGAAAGTGGTACCTGTTGTTGGACAACTGAGAGGGGGGGGGGGTGAATCAGTTGTTACCAAGATTAAACAATTATGCCCATTTTAAACTCTTTACATAATACTCAATGACGATCACAATGATGCAGGGAAGTAAGCAATAGAATATTAAACATCAATCACACACACGAAATATACATAGACAGATATTTCCCGGGGAAACCCATAAGGGGAAAAACCTCTTCTTCTTGATATGATAAGTAATATTTATTTTCTTTACATTATCATTCTTGCGAGCTCCAACTCCTCTTGAGGCTACAACCTCTATTTTACAAGCAACAACTTGCTGAGAGCACCAACTCTCTGGTTTCTCTATCACCCACTAGAAGGAAGAACCAACTCCCTGAGTGTTCCAACACCAACTGGATGGAAGCACCAACTTCCAGTCACACAAGCACCAACCTATATAACAAAGAATAATAGTTATCCCTTGGACCACCCTGCCACCCTAGTTTTTCTAGATGCAACCATATGGAAGCTACAACTCCCTGTGTTCAAGCACCCACTTGAAAATTAGAGGACAACAGTCCTCCCTAGCACCTCCCTACCACAATGAAATATAAATCTTTGATTTTTATAACTTTATCATAGTGATACAACTTTTATCTATGGCTTACCAATCTCATCACTTTTCTGCTACACTGCTCTGCTTGCCTGCTTCAGTGTATATCTACTTGCATGAATCACTCTCAATAGTAGCACCAAATCTTCTTTGTTCTACGTCTCTATACTCTCTGTGCACCTTCTCCATAATTCATGCATAATACTTATGCACGCTCTTTACAACATCACTATTCTACCCTACAGGTTGTTCACTGCGGCTCTTCCTTACTCCTGCATAGGTCGACAATAGAATCACTTCATTTCTCTGTTCTGCATGCATTTCTCACGTTGAGTCATTTCCTAATCATCATGGAAACTCTTCATCTTCTCTGGTGGTTTTGTTGCCTGTGATTTCATCATCAGTGGCCGTTATACTGAGATTTCTTAACTTCTCTAGAAGTCAAGACTCCTTGTCTTCTCTGTCAGTTACATCTAGTCAACTATGACTTCTTTGGCTTCTAGCCCCTTCCTTCACGTGACCACTGACGGTGACCAAGTGCTTATTCAAAAGGTGCTTCCGATTTCTGTCTAGTGAGCACTGGCTCCATTTCACGATATGGCCTTGGGTTATGAGCTTCATGTGACCAAGCGATTTCGGGCGCGTCCAAAGGTGGTTTGGACCAAAATTATTTTCGCCCCACAATTCACCATGAGCCTCCACACGTCCTTTCTCCAAAACCGTGGTTTCGATTGCGGCCCGATTACTAAACATTAAGGCCCGAGCATGTTCTGGCCCTGCAATGGAGCATGACCATCGATCTCATGATCTTGACAGTGATCTTGAATGGACAGTTCATATCTGTCCTCTCAAGTTTGCAAACCAGATCTCTCCTTCCTCCATCAACGACTGAGGTTTCCTTCGTGATCCAGGCTCTGGAAGTTTCAACTCTCAAACCCTATTGTTTCTGAATGGATATCTTGTGGAATGGAAGATATGTTGACATTTGTCCTCTTCAATCGATGGCTTTGCCTTCTTTCCTTTGTCCATGCAAAATCCTTGGTCTCAACAATCAGATGACACATGTCCCTCCAAACCAATGGATGAGATCGATTTCACGATCCAAGCTTCGAGAGTTTCAATTCTCAAGTTCGTGTTTGCTCCTAGAGAATTTCAACCAAAGTCCACAATCCAATGATGCGTGTCCCTCTCGGATCAACGATTGAGATCTCCTTTGTGTCTCTGGACTTCAAAGATTTCAATTCTCAAACTCTTGTTCATCCTTCCTTTTCTTTTTCCCAGAGTTGACAATCCACTGGCACGTTTCCTCTTTAATCCAACGACTATCCTCCACTCTAGGACTTCCACCTTTAGGACTTCGGGTCTTTGGGTGAGTACTGGTGGTAAAACTCCTGAAGAAAAAATCTCGGAGTGACATAACTCTTGCATCACTCGATGATGTGTCATGAGATGAAAAGTTGCCATGTGTCACTTGAATTTGTGATTTCCATGTACCTAAAATGCCGAATCAACTTGACACTTGTCATTCTCTGATTGTGGCACATGTCCTTGATGATGTAGTCTACCACCTTTCCTTGTTGATGTGGTCTACTGACATGGTTTGCCACAATCTAACAGTCATTGTTTGATCTCTAGATCCAATGATTGAAGAAAATTTTCATTTCAGGGATTTCAAATCTCAAACTTTCCCGAGTGTAAATTCCTTTCATCTCTATGTCCGAAGTGAATGTTGTTCATTTGATCAGGATCTTGGATCGACGACTCAATATTTCTGCAATGCAACTTTTCTATCTTATCCTGTCCTTCCACTCGAAATTGATTCAATGGCTATGACCAAATTGTGACTTCACATGTCGGGTGTTTGAACGTGAGCCAACCCTGACTCTTCCAACTACTAATATCTAAAATACTCTATATCAATGGCCCACAACCCTCTGTGATCCAACAGTCCAGATCTTATCGGGACTTCACATTTCACAAAGTTGGAGGACTACTCACCTCCCTTTTCTCAACTCCTGATTTTCGAAAACTTACTCCAAATCAATGACCCACAACCCTCTATGATCCAACGGTCTGGATCTTATCGAGACTTCACATTTCGTGAAGTTGGAGGACTACTCACCTTTGAATTTTCTAGTTCGCAAGTCAGCGGAATGTTGATCTCTCGCCATGTGTCCTCTGGATCCAACGATTCAGATCTCATCGTGATTTCGTGGAGTTGGATGATGGATCTCAACCACTATCCTCTTCGCATTTGCACTGGATTCAATGACTGTTGGTCCTTGATGCTCATATCCAACAGATCAGATCTGTACTTCTCCTCTTCATTTCCTTTGGTCACTAGACTCTGATCTAACGGACATCGGGTATTCAGGATTGGTGATCCAAAAACCACTGTGGATCCTCCTCTTGATCTCTGGCTTTCTCAAATCTCTAAGTTTCAAAGGCCATGACCTTTTATCCTTCTACGAGCCTTGATGTATGGGATCTTGTTTGCGCATCTCATAACGATATCTCTCTTGATCTTTGATCTTTGCATATTGTTTGCTTCTTCACCTTAGCTTACACTGTTCCTATTTTTCCATCGATGCACACTTTGATCTTGCCACCAATGACAAGCACACTCTTCTTGTAAACATGCCAACAATATCCCCCTTTGGAATTGATGGAAACCCTGAAGGACTGCACTATTCTACTTAGATGCACTGTTCTACTTAGATCTCCAACTGTAGCATCCAAAAAACACCTTTTCTCTCCCTTTGACATCAATGTCAAAGAAAACATGCCCCCCCTGAGCTGTTGTAGTACTTGTTAGAGGTATCATATATTCAACCAATACATACTCCCCCTGACAGGATGGACCCTCTTAGGTTGATAATGGGTTGAAACCCAACTTCTCGTGTAGATACTCAAATTGATATTTTTCAAGCGGTTTAGTGAAGATATCAACAATCTGATCTTTGGAAGGAATATAATGCAAAGAAACAACATTTTTGGTCACTTGTTCCCTCAATAAGTGATACTTGATGGGTATATGATTGGTAATGGAGTGAAACATAAGGTTCTTTGATAGACTAATTGCACTGGTATTATCACAATGAATTGGGACTGGTGCAGTACATTTTACCTCCAAGTCTGCAAGTGTCTAAATCATCCACAATACTTGGGTACACCATGTGGCAACTGCAATGTATTCAACTTATGTAGTTGATAAGGAAATGTAACCTTGCTTCTTTCTCAACCATGATACAAGGGAATCTCCTAAGAAGAATGCACCTCCACTCGTGATTTTCCTTTCATCCACGTAGTTAGCCCAATCAACATTTGAATAGACTGATAGTTGAAAATTCTGATTCCTAGGATACCATAGGCCATAGTCCATTGTTCCTTTCAAGTATCTGAATATTCTTTTGACAGCTAACAAAAGACTCTATTTAGGTGCATTCTGATACCTTCCTACCATTCCAAAAACATGCATTATATCTGGACGAGATGCTGTGATGTACAATAGGCTGCCTATCATAGACCTATATGAACTCTGATCAACATCAGGTGAATCATCATCCTTGCTTAACTTACATACAGTGACCATAGGTGTGCTCATAGGTTTATAATCTTCCATTTGAAACCTTTTCAAAATTTCTCTTAGATATTTTTCTTGAGAAATAAATATTCCTTCAGACATCTGAGTAATTTGTAGGCCAAGAAAAAATGTTAGTTCCCCTATCATAGAAATTTTAAATTTAGATTGCATGGCAGAAGAAAACCATTTTACCAATGAAGAATTATTACTACCAAAGATGATGTCATCTACATAGACCAACACAATGAGCAGATCATTACCTTCTGTTTTGATATATAGATTGCTATCAACTGTTCCTCTCTTGAACCCTTTGTCTTTCTCACCAATTATTTGACTTCCAAGATGATTCTTTTGAGTAATTCTGGAGGAAGGATTTGATGTTGATTGTTGTCTTGACTCTTCTTGTCTAGGTGTCTCTTCTCCATATGATTCTTGGACCTGTTCATCTTTAGTTTCAACTATGTCCTCTATAGTAGGCTCAATATTTCTTACCTCTCTTTCTGGGACTCCTTCATCAACCTTTAAATCAATGCAATCAACTAATTTATGCAATATTTTATGAAAGCATCTATATCCTTTACTATTGGTAGCATATCCTAAGAAGATTCCTTCATCAACTTTGTCATCATACTTGCCAAGGTTTTCATTATTATTCTTTATGTAGCACTTACTCCCAAAGACTTTGAAGTGTTTGATTGAAGCAAGTCTTCCATACCATAGTTCATAAGGTGTCTTGTCACCATGTGGTCTGAGGTGGGCCTTGTTAAGAATATGGACTGCTGTGTGTATTTCTTCTACCCAGTAAGTTTGACCAATTTTCTTCTCATTCATCATTGACTTGGCCATTTGCTGAACTGTTATGTTTTGCCTCTCAACTACTCTGTTTTGTTGTGGAGCTCATGGGATTGTGTATTCCCTCTTGATCCCATGTTTATCACAGAATTCCTTGAAATCACTTGACACAAATTCTCCTCCTCTGTCTGATCTTACTGCCTTTAACCTCTTGCCTGTTTGATTCTCAGTTAAAGCCTTAAATATTTTAAATTTATCAAATGCTTCAGCTTTTTCTTTGAGAAAAGCAACCCAAGTAAGTCTGGAGTAATCATCAATGATCAACATAAAGTAGTTTTTATTCCCCACGCCTTCCTGTCTTGATGGTACACATAAATACATATGAACTAATTGGAGTGGTTTCTCTGTTGAAGTAGAGCTCTTGGATTTAAACTGTGTCCTGGTTAGCTTTCCTACTTGGTAGGGTTTACACACAGAGTCTTGTGGCTTTAATATTCTTGGAAGATCTTTTACTGCCTCAATATTTTTGAGCTTGATTAAGTGGTCAAAATTTAGATGTCCAAGTCTCCTATGCCATAACCAAATTTCATCATGTTTGCTTAGATGACACTCTTGTTTATCTTCTTTCAACACATATACATTGTTTTCTGTCCTTATTCCTTTAGCCACCACTTGTCCTGAGCTTACAGACTTTATCTTACAATCCTTGGAAGTGAACACCACTTCACATCCTCTGTCACACATTTGAATTACACTGAGAAAATTATGTTTCATCCCATATACAAGAAGAACATCGTGGGATTTTCCTTTACCATTACTCAAACTCACCATCCCTTTACCCTGGATTTTACCTGGTTCATCATTTACAAAGGTTACATTTCCTGTTTTGCTTTTACTTATAGAGAAAAACTTATCCTTGTCTCCAGTCGGGTGCTTGGAACATCCACTGTCTATATAACATGGGTCTTTTTGTTTTTGATATGAAAGTACTAGACCATATTTTTCACTGTATTTATTTTTCCATGTGTTGGCATTTCTAGCTAAATGATTTATCCTTGGATCTGCCTTGTACTTCTTCAAATGGAATTTTTAGCAGGGAAATGTCTTCAACATGTTTTTTACCATTCTTTTCAAACTGCATCAACAACTGTTTTTGTTTTCTCTTCTTGATTCTGAGTCTGTCAATCTCTTCTAAGGCACTGACTAGTTCACCTTCCATATCAACCACAACTTTTTCATCGTTAACCTCACTTCCTATGTTTTTATCATTATAATCCTCTTTGGCCATAAGCAAAAAGTCATTGACCTTATCTTCACAGGAAGAGTCACTATCTGTGTCTTCTGAAGAGTCATCATTGTTTACACATAAGCTTTTCTTTTTACCAAATCTTCTTGGTTTGTACTTCTTTTCACCTTCAGAATTTTGATCCCGCTTCTTGTGTGGACACTTAGATGCAAAGTGACCTATCTTTCCACAGTTAAAACACTTGAAGGGAAACTTTCCTTGATACTTGCCTAATCCTTTCTTTAGTCTTCTCACAAATTTTTCTTCAATTTCACCAGGCCCAGATTCCTCATTCTTATCTTCTTTAAAATAAGCTTCTCTAGTGTTGGATTTATCTTTACCTATCCTCATTTCATATGTAGTCAATGTTTCTAGAAGTTGATCAAAAGCCAAAGTTTTTAGATGATTAAGTTCTTCTATAGCAGAGACCTTTGGATTGAACCTATCTAGTAGAGATCTCAAAATTTTCCAAACTAAAGAGGCTTCCTCAATTTTTTCACCAAGAGCTTTCATTGCATTTACTAGTTCTTCAACTCTCAGAAAGTACTTCCCAATAGTTTCATATTATTTCATATGTAGCTGTTCAAACTATACTCTATAGGTTTGAAGCTTGGCATCCTTTACCTTCTCATTACCTTCATAAATGCTAATGAGTTTGTCCCACATGTCTTTGGCAGTTTCTAAGTGCACAACTTTTACAATTTCTACTTCTGCAAGCCCACTCAGAATAACATTCATAGCCTTAGCGTTGAAGCTGAATTCTAGCTTGTCATCCTTATTAGCTAGTACAACTAGCTTTACATAACCAGTCTCTACCACATCCCAGACATCTGCACCTAAATCCATTATGTAGGTTCTTATCCTAACTTTCCATAAGGAAAATTTTGTTCCATTGAACAAAGGGGCCTTATTGGTTGAAGTTCCTTCATGGATTGACATGTTTAAGATTATTGATCTACCTTTAAGTAAAAGGAACCAACTCTGATACAAATTGTTAGACAACTGAGAGGCCGGGGGGGGTGAATCAATTGTTACTATGATTAAACAATTATTCCCATTTTAAAATCTTTACAAAATATTCAATGACGATCACAATGATGCAGGGAAGTAAGCAATAGAATATTAAACATCAATCACACACATGAAATATACAGAGACAAATATTTCCCGAGCAAACACATAAAGAGAAAAACCTCTTCTTCTTGGTATGATAAGTAATATTTATTTTCTTTACATTATCATTCTTGTGAGCTCCAAGTCCTCTTGAGGATACAACCTCTATTTTACAAGCAAAAACTTCTTGAGAGCACCAACTCTCTGGTTTCTCTAGCACCCACTAGAAGGAAGCACCAACTCCTTGAGTGTTCCAGCACCAATTGGATGGAAGCACCAACTTCCAGTCACACATTCACCAACTTGTATAACAGAGAACATTAGTTCTCCCTTGCACCACCCTGCCACCCTGGTTTTTCTGGCTACAACCATATGGAAGCTACAACTCCCTGTGTTCAAGCACCCACTTGAAACTTAGAGGACAAAAATCCTCCTTAGCACCTCCCTACCACCCTGAAATATAAATCTTTTCTTTTTATAACTTTATCATAGTGATACAATGTTTATCTATGGCTTACCAATCTCATCACTATTCTGCTACACTACTCTACTTAACTGCTTCAATGTCTCTCTACTCACATGAATCACTCTCAACAATAGCACCAAATCTTCTCTGTTCTACGTTTTTATACTCTCTGTCCACATTCTCCATACTTCATGTGCAATACCTCTGCATGCTCTTCACAACATCACTGTTATGCCCTGCAGGTTGTTCATTGCATCTCTTCCTTACTCTTGCATAGCTCGACAACATAATCACTTCACTTCTATGTTCTGCATTCATTTCTCATGTCGAGTCATCTCCTGATCATCATGGAAACTCTTCATATTCTCTGGTGGTTCTGTTTCCTATGAGTTCATCATCAATGACCGTTCTGATGATATTTCTTAGCTTCTCTAGCAGTCAAGACTCTTCATCTTTTCTGTCAGTTACATCTAGTCAACTATGGCTTCTTTGGATTCTATCCCCTTCCTTCATGTGATCACCGGTGGTGACCAAGAGCTTATTCAAAAGGCGCTTCCCGATTTCTGTCTAGTGAACGCTGGCTCCATTTCATGATATGACCTTGGGCTATGAGCTTCATGTGACCAAGTGATTGTGAGAATGTTCAAAGGTGGTTTGGACCAAACTGCTTTTTTCCCCACAATTCACCACAAGCCTCCACACGTCCTTTCTAAAAAACCGTGGTTTCGATTACGGCCTCCTTACGAAAAATTAAGGCCTGAGCATGTTCTGTTCCTACAATAGAGCACAACCGTCGATCTCTTGATCTTGATGATGCTCTTGATCAAATGGTTCAAATCTATCCTCTCAAGTCTACGAACCATATCTCTCCTTCCTCCATCAACGACTGAGGTTTCCTTCATGATCCGGGATCTGGGAGATTCAACTCTCAAACCCTGTTGCTGCTGACTGGATATCTTCCAGAATGGAAGATCTACTGATATATGTCCTTTTCAATCAATGAATTTGCCTTCTTTCCTTTTTCCACACACAATCCTTGGTCTCAATGATCAGATGACACATGTCCCTCCAAACCAACGAACGAGATCGATTTCACGATCCGGTCTCTGGGAGTTTCAATTCTCAAGTTCTCGTTTGCTCCCGGAGAATTTCACCCAGAGTCCATGATCCAATGACGCATGTCCCTCTTGGATCAATGGTCGAGATCTCCTTCATGTCTCCGGGCTTCGGAGATTTCAATTCTCAAACTTGCGTTCATCCTTCCTTTGCTTTTTCCCGGAGTTGACAATCCACTGATGCATGTCCTCTTTAATCCAATGACTATCCTTCGCTCCAGGACTTCGACCTTCAGGACTTTGGGTCTTTGGGTGAGTACTGGTGGTAAAACTCCCAAAGAAAAACTCCCAGAGTGATGAAACTCTTGTGTAACTCGATGACTTGTCATGACCCGAGTAGCTGTCACATGTCACTTGGATTTGTGATTTCCACATACCTGAAATTCTAAATCAACTTGACACTTGTCATTGTCTGATTGTGCCATGTGTCCTTGCTGATGTAGTCTACCATTTTTCCTTGCTGATGTGGTCTACCATGATCTAACGGTCATTTTTTGATCTCCAGATCCGACGGTTGACAGAACTTCGCATTCCGGGGATTTCAAATCTCAAACTTTCCTGAGTGTAAACTCCTTGCATCTCTATGTCCAAAGTGAATGATGTTCGTTTGATCAGGATCTTCGATCGATGTCTCGATATTTTTGCGATGCAACTTTGCTATCTCATTCTGTCCTTCCACTCAAAATTGATTTGATGGTTGTGATCAAATCGTGACTTCGCGTGTCGGGTGTTTGAACATGAGCCAACCCTGACTCTTCCAACTCCCAATATCTGAAATAATCTAGATCAACGACCCACAAACCTCTATGATCCAATGGTCCAGATCTTATCGGGACTTCACGTTTTGCGAAGTTGGAGGACTACTTACCTCCCTTCTCCCGACTCCCAATTTTTAGAAATTTTCTCCAGATCAATGACCCACAACCCTCTATGATCCAACGGTCCAGATCTTATCGGGACTTCATGTTTCATGAAGTTGGAGGACTACTCACCTTTGAATTTTCTAGTTCACGAGTCAACAGAATGATGATCTCTCTCCATGTGTCCTCTAGATCCAACGGTTTAGATCTCATCGCGATTTCGTGAAGTTGGAGGATGGCTCTTGGCCATTATCCTCTTCGCAGTTATACTGGATCCGACAACTATTGGTCCTTGATGCTCAGATCTAATAGATCAGATATGTACTTCTCCTCTATGCTTCCTATGGTCACTAGAATATGATCTAATGGACATCGGGTATTCAGGATTGGTGATCCAATGACCATTGTCGCTCCTCCTCCTGAGCTTTGGCTTTCTCAAATATGTAAGTGTCAATGGCCATGACCTTTGATCCTTCTGCGAGCCTTGATGTATGGGATATTGTCTGGGCATCTCATAATGCTATCTCTCCCGATCTTTGATCTCTCCATACTGTTTTCTTCTTCACCCGAGCATACACTGTTCCTATTTTTCCATCAATGCACACTTTGATCTTGCCATCAATGAAAAGCACACTCTACCTGTAAACATGCCAACACCTGCATTAGACAAGCCAAAAAGCATGAATTCATAAGAAAATGTTCCCCAACGTGTAGTATAAGTGGTTTTGTATCTGTCAACCCTTTTTACTTTAATATGATTATAACCAGAGAAACCATCAAGTAAGGACATCATTTGTGACCCTACAATCTATTGCAAAATCATTTCCATATTAGGGAGAGGAAAATGGTCTTTTACACTTACTCTATTCAATGCGCGGAAGTCTACGCACAATCAGATCTGACCAGTTGTTTTTTGAACATGAACCAAATTGGAAACCCACTCAGAATACTTAACTGGAAAGATTATTCCAACCTTCAAAAGTTTTTCCAAATCCTTCCGAATAGTAGCTTCAAGTGTGGGGTTAATGGGTCTTTGTTTTTGCCTAAATTGTTTTATCCCTTCCTTGATAGGAATGGGATGTTGTATAAAAGCAAGATCAAAACCATGAAGATCCTTGTATGACCAAGAAAAAACATCTTCAAATTCAGTTAGTACTTCTTTGAATTTCTCCTTTTCTTCGTTGGAACATTGGGAACCTAGTTTAACCATCTTTGGAGATTCTGAGGTCCCAAGGTTCAAGGAAATGATATCACCCACCTTTCTTTTCAAATCCTCTTCGTTGCATGTTTCTTTGTTGCTCACATCACTCGATGAAAATGAACTTTCAAGAGGAGTCAAGCCCTTTGGAAGTTTTTCATCTTCCATAGAAATGATTTCCTTAGGCTTAAACGGTTCATTTTGTATGAAAGCACATATGCCATCATCATTAGGGAAAACCTACCATGATTCTACATTATCTGGAATGTGAGGGTGATATAAAGATTGAAAAGTACAATCATTCCTTTGAGGTAGAAGTTGTCGAATAGGAGATGCCATAAATACAACTAACCTATCAACCATTGAATTAAGCTCCCTCTTAACATGAGTGATGTTAAATGATAACATATTCGAGATAAGTGCCCAAACATATTGGGTATATCGTTTCATCAACTTATTTCTAGGAGAATAGATTTTACGCACAAGGTTTACAACAAGTTCAAAATCACCAAAAACTGTAAGGTGACCGCAACCAAGGTTATAAACATTTTTGATGCCTAGCAGTAAGGCTTCAAATTCAGTGACATTGTTTGTGAAAGGAAACTCTAACCTATAAGAAAAGTTGTGAATCTTGCCTACAAGAGAGTATAAGATAATGCCAACTCCATTGCCTTAGTTTGAGCATGAGCCGTCAAAATGCATGTGCCACATACCGTCTTCTAAATCAATTTTTTCTAAATTTGTGTCACCCTCATCAACAAAGAAAGAGTATACCCCTAAGTCTTCCTCAAGATAATTTACATTCGGTTGAGGAATACTCTCTATGTATGGTGAAATTCTTCCTTCTCTTAGGACTATGATATTCTTTCCATTCCGATGAACGAATAATTGTGTCCCATCAAGTGAAATATATCCACTTGTTAGAGATTTCCAGTCTCTTCCTAGGATAATATAATAGTTTCTTACTAGCATGTCAATTACTTGGATGCTAAGGGTTGTCCTTATTTCGAGATGTGCACATACAAATAAATTTACATCTTTAATTTCTCGTATTGTTGACTGTTGCAGACTATTATAGGAGAGCATGCTTCTAGAATTTTCATTGGTACATGATAAGCCTAGATATTCCATAATGATTTTTGACATTATGCTTTGACCCGAACCACCATCAATTAGGAAAAAATGGGCTATCTTGTCCATAATTTTTACAGAAATGAAAAATGGAGGGTTTTTTACAGGGTGTCTAAAATTATTTACACTTATTTTATTTATAATGGAATCCTCTTTTTTTGCCTCTTCAGAAACATTGGCTATGGTGGAAGATTTTCCTTCCATAAAATTCTTGAGATGCTTTTGTTGTTAAGGGACAACAACCATGTCCATAAGAGTAGCATCAGCCTTGATATTAGCCAATTGGTTAAGAATGTTATACTTGGAAGAGGGAAGAAGGGAGGGAACTCCTTGAATCTCAGGAGCCTTGACAATTTTTACATTATTACCTTGTGAAGATGAGGCTGGAGTGGAAGAGGCACGAGGAGAGTCATATTTTCCTTTAGGAGCATACGATTTGTTCCTAGTATTTATAATCATGACATATTCTGGTTCTACCCAATCTAGAAAAACATTGGTGGTTTCATGCTTCTTGCCAAATATTTTATCTCTGGCACTCTTCTTAACATCACAAGTACTTTCTTCATGATTTTCCTCATAGAAGTTACACCAACTGCGAGACATGGTGGCTTTGGGATGATTTTTTTTTTCAATGGTATTCCCAAAAGGTGATGAGGAAGAAGATGATGCCCCAGGAGTAAGCGAGGGATCATTCCCTTTTTATTCATATGCTGTCATTCGGCTGTTCATATATTTTACAAGTTGTAAGAGGGAAAAAATATATGTTTGTTTGAACGAGTCTCCTTTGGGGAGACCTGTTATTTCAAGTTTCTCTTCGTACTCCAGGAAAGTGTGGAGAGTGGAGCCAAGATTGCCAATAGACTTTTCTTTGAGCCTATGATGATAAGGAGAGGGAAGCACATTATAGTAATGCATGAAGGAGGCTTAGTTTTGGGGGTATATTAGTTTAGTGATTTGATTATATAGTTTGGTGAAGCGAAGGTTAAAGAACTTGATAGTTTCACCATCTTTGTAAGAAATATTGTTATATTCCCTTAACTGTTTGGTCAAGATCTTAGATTGTCCATAAGTGGGCTTGAAACAATAAACCAACTCTTCCCAAGTGGAAAGGATCTTTGGAGGGAGATCAAATAAATCAACTGTTTCTTTCCCTTCAAGGGAGTTGACAAATAAGCGCATACATGTATCGTTATCATTATCTCCGATATTGTGACAATCATTAGAAAATGCCACTAGATGTTCATCTGTAGAGAAAATGTTATTTCCCGAGAACCTAGGGAGATGATACTTAAATTTTGGTAACAAACGAGTAGTAGGTGCTAGATTCAAGGGAGAAGATACGTGACACAGGGTAGTAGTAACATCTTCTTCAAAATGAAAAAGCACGTATTTCTTTATAACTATAGTAGGGTTTGTAGCAGATTGGATAGGAAACTGATGGATATATAAACTACCAATTATTGATGAGGCCGAAGGTTGGGATGATGAAGCGACTCCAACACCACTAGCACCACCTTCAGATGACATTTTGGGAGTGATGGGTAAGGGGGAAAAGGGAGAACTGTAAGAGTTAGACAAATTCCTCCTTAGAGTGCTTTCTTGGGTTGAAAAAATGGATTTTCTTCTTCCTATTTCAATGATAGGAGTAGCTTCAGGGGACAATCCTCTTCTTCTTCTAGAAATGAGAGGATTTGAGGACATGAAAAAAGAATATCAAAAATTTAGGAGAAGGAGGGCTACGACTGTTTTCTAGGTTGCGTTTTCCTGGCCTCCAAACAGTCACAGATACTTATATCTTGTTCAATTACTTCCCACAAGCGTTCAGGCTCAACCCGATTATTGGCAGTTTCTAAGATAGTATTGAATAAAGTCAAGGAAATGATAGTATGGTCTTTAAGAGCATGTTGAACATTGGGCTGCCTTGTAGAAGGTACTATTATGAGAAAAATCAGTCAAAGAGTCATAACAAACAATAGAAATATTCAAAGATAATCATGAATACAATCAACCAAAGAGATATGGAAGATCTCCTCAATATGGTCACCAAATAAATGTTGAGGAAAAGGTATGGAACACCTTACTCAATCATATTCAGATCTTTCTTGGCTAGGACAAGATAGTTGGGAATGTCACCCAAGATTTATAGCCTCAAAAACATTCACTCAATCCGCGAGTATTACTTACAAGGATTAAGGCTGATTTTTTAATTTATATATGTTGCAATATGAAGTAAAGTTTGTACAAAGCTATCGAAATGTATACAGCTTTACACTAAAGTGAACATGGAGACCAAAAAAGAAAAAGTAACCAAGTCACAAAAACACATGTATGAGACATAATAACAATCTGATTTTATTTCATTCTGAGATACCAAAATTGTTATTTTCTTTACAAACCCCTGCGAGGGTATGGACCAAATTCTGATTTAGAGATATCTGATGAACACCATAAAACTCCCATAGTAAAGTAAAACTGAAATTAATAATCTGGATCAGCTTGCCACAAACTGCTGCCATTTTGACTCTGCAAGATATCCTTTATCATCCATGAAAATTAATTCACAAACATACAAGAATACACAGACTATCAAGGATGAATCAAAACCTCTAAAACAAGCGGCTGAAAATTATGGCTTGGTCTTGAACCTTGCTTTCTACAATAAGACCCTGCTGTCAACAAGAGAATTAGGCTTTCGAATAAACTCAGAAATGAATGAAAACTGAAACTATCTCATGTAACTAAAGAGAAAACCTAAGTCTTGTTTTTCTCCTTCTATTCTCCTCTCATCTCTTAATCCAATTGGGCTTTTATTCTTTTTCCATTAGTTGAAGTAGTTCAACTAATTTTAGTTAGTTAAGTCAAATTAACTTAAAAAATTAGTATGGGAGAAAATAATAATAATATATAATATATAATATATAATTAAGGGTCTTAATTAATAATAACTAAAATAGGTGGGACCCCTTGTGACTCCCATTGATTCTTCTTTCTCAATCATAAATTATAAGCACAAAAGACAATCATTTAAACCATATGACAACCTTCTAGCCCCTGTGGATATTTAAACTGGATATTTAAATATCAACAATAATTTATATAATATCCAAAAACAAAATATATATCTACATTATCCACAAAATATCCAAAAATAAGGCTTGTTGTCCAAAACATACTGAAAACCATTAAACGTTGTCCTCATCACTGAAAATCATAAAAATAAGCATTTAGAACCCATATTTGTTACTTTGTGAGGTATACTTCCTCTTCTCACTGCTGTCCCAAACTGACTTATCTTGAGTGGCCTTTGGTTGGTCAGAACTTGAGGTTGTATTTCATTGATCACATGGGAGCAGTCATCTTTGAGGTGGAGGTGGGAGGACACAAATTTGGAAGAGTCAGTGGATGGACTAGAGGGGGAGGCTGCTACTTTTACTTTGTCTTGCACAGGTTGTAGAAACTCAATTTTTAATCTCTTGCTAGCATGCAAGGATTGTACTGGAGAAACATTGGGAGCAATTTGAACATTGGGTTAATTGGTGGTGGTAAAGGAAATGACATAGTGGGCCAACCATGATGGTGAGAGACGGGTTGTTGGACAATTTATTACCAACCATCATTTGTAGGGACTTCAGGCTGCAAAGACACATGTGGAGGAACGAGAATGTTGAGAATAGTCTGAGAAGGATGGAAAGGGAGTATTTCTGGTAGAGGGTGCAATATCCCATGGAAAACCCAATTAAAGAACCCAACTTGGAACAACTGGTTCAATTCTTGTTGGTCAACGTCAAAATGGATAGAAAATCTAGGCCTCCTATGGCCCCGATTCCAATTTCCCCTGCCTCTGTTATTTAGAACATTGTTGCCTCTACTGAAAATGCTTATCCCATAGCAACCGTTTGTTAGTAATGAAGCTCTTAATAAACCATACATGAAACTCTTCTTACATGAATCAAAAGTTGGCTCCAAAATTGACA
>ML792458.1:83137-105848 GCA_009831015.1 Picea engelmannii | reverse complement strand
TGATAACAAAGAGAACAAGGTCGCTCAACAATCTTTTCATGTTTAGAGAGTCTGAAAAGAACTTAAAGATGACTCCAATGTTGTCCTTTTTCATAATGTTAGTCTCGTGAGGCCGAAAAAGAGATAAATTATCACTCGAAAGATGCCCTTTCAAACCTTTTAATGAGTGGGAAAGGAAGAAATATCACTCAACAATATTTTCATGTTTAGAGAGTTTGAAAAGAGATTAAAGAAGACTCCAAGGGGTTCCTTTTTTGTGTATCCATACAGGTCTGAAAAATAGATAAAATTTTACCCGGATGCATTCTCATGTATTTTTTAGCACGAGAAAGAACAAAGACTAAGCTCGGTATGCCCCCAGCTTGAAAGATAGTGGCTTAACTCTAGAATTATTAGCAAATGCTGGAGACATGCCCTCCAATCTTCAATTCATTCACCGACTTTGAGGTTGTCACCAATTTCTCTACGAGATGAGAAAAAGGAGAAGGGTGGATGAAAAGAAGGTTCAAGAGAGGTGTCTGTTTCATTTTTTAACGAGCTTGACACATGAAAAGAACTGTGCTCAGGGCCTCTGTTTCATTTTTTAATGAGCTCGCTAGAGAGAAGAGAAACTATGCTCGTGACTGCTTCTTGATCATGGTTTCCAAGAGGATAATGCTCTGGAAGGATACCATGTCAAGGGACAAAACTCGGTCATGGCCTCCAGGAGATCTTTGCTGGATGGAAGATAATCACTCGGGAAGGAACACATGTTGAGGGTCATGATAGGGGTAAGGAGATCAGGCTCCAATAACCCTACTGAAGAAATCATCATGTCCACTATCGGATCCAAATCATCGAAATTTGGAATCATGGGAGATGATGGAAAATCAACATCAGGAGGAGAGATAGAGTGTATGTCTTCCCGAATTTCTTCACGAGGGGAAAGAAAAGAGAATCAATGACGGTTATTATCCCGAGGTAACTTGTTAATGCGAAGCATTTCTGGAATAGATTCATGAAAAGGAAAAATTGGGGAAATGTAGTTGATCGCAGACGACAAGGAACTCAACTGTGATTGCATCGAGGAACTGTCGGGTGCCAATAGATGTTGGTCATCCAAAGAGGGAGAAGCGGATTGGATATAAACGTATGATGGTTCAGATGGACCAAGTGGCATGGTTTCACCTAATGCATCGAGTTACAACAGACGAGATACAATCCAAGGGTCAGATGATTCCAAAGATTGATAAGATGCGATCGAAATCATATCGACGGTGGCAATATGATGTGTAGTCAGTGGAAGTGGTGTAGGGAAGGTACCCATGAGGCTAGAATATTTTAGTAAGCCAACACCAACACTTTCATACGTGATCTTGTGGTATCCCAAGAAAGGAATATTGTTGGTAGCGGGAACATGAGCATCGGTCATGCAAAAATACAACTGATCAACAGTGACAACTTTTCCCTGATGAGGAAATTGGACACATCGAAAAACTAATGAGGCAACGATAGTCATAGCATAAAACCAAATTCTTCCAAGTAAAAAGTTGTAATCGAGGGGAGCATCGACCATCTTGACATCAACAATAACAGTTTTTCCACCCAATTGGATGGGCAGGGACTGTAAAATCCCATGGGGATGAAAACCTCGCCCATTGAAGGCGCATAACATCATTGGGGATTTGTTAAGTGAGGGTGATTTTAAAGAAAGTTGGTGGGAGAGTTGAGACATATAATTGTCCAGGTTAAACATGATATGGTTGGACGACTTAGGATCAAAAACACCTATAGTAGCCAAGAGAGTTCTACGTTGACTGGGGCAGTGTTGCAGAACTTCTAATGTAGACATAGCACATGGTGCTTGAGCCAAATATTCAACAATGTTGTAGTTTTGGGTTCCACATGAACTAGGATTAAAGGTAGCTTTGCGGATAGTGCTCTTAGGAGGGCGTAAGATAGAGTCGAACGTGGGTTTCTCAATATGAAGTGGTCCATATGGAGGATTAACCGATGGAAGACTAATGGAGGATGATGATGGATCTGATAAATTACCAGTACCGTTAATGTCTTTTCCTTTGTCAGGGTTACCTAGTGTGTCATATGTCTTAGAGAAAGTGGTCAAATTAATCCCATTAAACATATAAATATGTGCACTCGACGAGGCCTCATCATTAGGATGGCTAGAACTGGCCCTAGGAGAGGGGGTTTCGACAACCATAGATTGTTGTTGTGGAAAAGGATGAGTAAGCACAACGGGTTGTGACTTTCCTTGGAAAATTTTGGCCACTTCATTGTGAAGTGGACAGTCTCAAGTGTAGTGATTGTCACCACAAATGATACATGGGAATTTCAGTTTCCGTTGTGTTTTCTTTTCGGTAGCAGGTGTTTGACTTTTTGGTTGTTCATTTTTATTTTTGGATTTATTATTTGTCTTCTTCTTACCTCCAGATTGTTGTGAAGGGGCAGATTGAACTGCATTCACCTCAGAGATATGAGTTTGGGGGGAGGTAGAGGAGAGTGTGGTCGATTGGGAAAAATATTGAGTTTTGACGGAACCGATAACACCATCCACATGAGGTGAGGATGATGGCTTAGATCGATCGGTATTAGCTCAAGAAACATTCAGAAGCAAATCATACAAAGTACCGGATTGGGAATAAACCAAATCTAAATACTGAGCCCGAGTGATGGCTTGCTCCTCTGTGACCGCGCCAGGGGTAAAAGTGATTTAGTAAACCATTCCGCCAATAATATGTCAGGAATGATTTCCTTGATCATCCTTCATCGTCGCTTCCACTCATGAATATGGTCAGAGATATGCACGGAGTTAGTTTGACGAAGGGAGGTCAAGAGTTCAGTACCTGTCTCGTAGCGAATAGGCAGTTGAAAGTGCGTGAGGAAAGACATGGCGAGGGAATTAAAATCATGAAAATAAGCACGTGGTAGTTCAATATACCACTTTACCACCGAGCCTGTAAGTTTTCATTGGAAAAGACGCAAACGTACAGAATCATCCATGAGGGAGTTTGATGAACACCACAAATGGAAATTCATCACATGGTTGTTTGGATCTTCGCCAGATTTTTCGTCAAATTTTGGAATATCAGAAGGAAGTTTTGTTGGAATGATTGGCCAAACTGGTGAATGAAAAATAGGATCATTAGTTAACCAAGACAAGTCTGGGAGATCCTGAGTCGCAATGAAAGGTAGATGTCGGTTAATTTGCGGATGATACTGGTGCGGCATAGGAACACCAGTAGGACCATAAAATGGGTTAGATGGATAGTTGTAACCAGTAGGTCCTCCTATATATGGTTTTTGCTGGCCAAGGTAAGCAAGATTTGATGGTGGATGAGAAACATTTGCATAACTCGGTGGGTTCTGAGAATTATAGGTCTAGTGATTTTCTTTCCCATGAGGAGGATAAACATTTTTCCCTTGAGAATGGTAAGGAGTAGATCCCAGAGGCGGATACACATTAGACCCATGAGGAGGATAAGACTTTGGTCCCAGAGAACTCCAGGTGGTGTTTGGGATGCCGCCCGGATAAGATTGTCTGTAAGATGTTCTGAAAGGAACAGGATTTGATACCCCTCCTAGTGGATTATGAGATAAGTGCCCCCCAATGTGGGGTTGAATGAAAGTGCCTCCTGAAGATACTCCCTAGGATTGTGAAGGGTTTCCAACAAACGAAGGTTGCCCCTCTGCCAGCGGTGGATTAACGACCAGGGAATGACTGGCAAATGGAGGTTGCCCTCTAGGAGGGGCATGAAAAGGGGGTTGTCCCCCGAGAGGGGTAGGCCCATCATGGAAAGGTAGTCCTCTAGGAGGGAAAAGTTTGTTATATGGTGGTTTCCCTCCAGCTGGTTGTGTTTGGCCAGCAAGGGTCTGCATTCTCGGATGAGAAGATGTCTTAGGAGGATCATGTGGAACATGTGGAGCTGTAGAGTAAAAGCTTGTAGAAATGGGGGTAGAGATTGAAGTGCCTTGGAGATGAGTAGAGGTTATGAGTCCAGAATTAGGATGGACTTGTGTTGGTGTAATAGTAGGGTTAATAACCTGAATGATTAGGTGATTCATGGTTTGACCGGATGGTCCTGTTTCACTAGGAGGGTCATGAGGATGAAAGGGTTGTCGAAAGGACTCGAAATGTTTATAGAGATCGCATCCTGATGAAGTCCTCCATACAGAATGAGCAGGTGTGGGATTGGTATCTACTGCGGTGCTAGGATCAACATGAGTCCTATACTCATCACCAAAGATTGGTTCTGTGGATCCTATATATGTCTCGGTAAAGGTCCTCTTCGGTAATCGTGGGACCTCTTCATATATGATGTTCCCAAGGGAGTCTAGACGAACCAAAAGTGGTTCAAGAGGGGTTACCAACACATATGTAGTGGTATTTTCAACTGTGAACAAAGCGCCTTCTGAGTTATCTAATGGAGGAGCAATAACACTTCCAGCGTCGGATTGATTTTCTACCTCTCTACGGTAGTTATCTTCTGGAGGGTTAGGAGGTAAGGGTTGATAGCCTTCCGAAGGTAGCCCTTGCATCCTATGTGATCAACAAAGACATTTATTTTCTATAGACTCAATTGTGGAGAATAACAGAACACACTGAAAATCTAGGGCTAACTAACAAAAAGAAACAACATACGCTAATAAAATCTAGGAATAAACCAAGCAAACAAAACTTCTCTCAATGATCGTACTAGTTGGTGATGAAATCCAACGTCATGCAATCAAGTCGAGAAGGGGCTAGGATATGGTGGAATAGTTACAATGACGACCTGCTTAACGGACTTTCACCTTGGTGCAAGCTTCCACACAGTAATTGTGGATTTACCCTGCAAGGAGCCTGAGTGAGTTTGACCAATGTCTATTCCAGGTACAGTGAGACTTCCCTTCACCGTCACCTTGTGTAAGTACCTAAAGATTATGGCAACTAAAGACACCAATTCACAGTGAGTCCCTGGGCGGGTATAGTCAAAAGTCCAATCTGAAACGTATGGGCAGGATAACAAGTTCGAAATCAACCCGAGAGGCTCCCACACATAATCGTGGGTATACCTTCAAGTGACCCCCAATATACGATCCTACCACTACAAACAGTTGAACCGTGGAGGGATAATCTCCATAATTCACCCGAATGTGACCTCGTGCGTAACCCCTGTGTGATAGGGGGATCCTAGAAAAATAATACGACAATTGGATTTGACTTTCCCTAGCTCATGATGCTAATGTTTGTTTTGAAAACTTTGGAGAGTTGTACTCACAACCTAATCCAAAGTGCTAACCCTAGTCTATTGTTGGTGGAAGATCCTAAAAACAAAAATGTTCTAGATAATTTTTTAATTAGCGTTCGTTTTACAACTGTTCTTTACTCAAAGGGTGTATAAAAGTGAAACTAATGGAATGATGACTCAATTCCCAAAAATATGCATAAAATATGATAAGCAATCATTTATTTTCAATGAATGTCTATTTAAGGGAAAGAGAAAGAGTTGTTTTCACTATCAAACACTAATATGGAATGTCCTCAATCAATTTGTTCTCAATCGAATGTAATGCAATGCTAAAACATTTCAAAAATGCCTTCTAATATGCAAACCAATCACTAAGATGTATTTTTTTTTTTTTTTGTCATTTGTATGCAAATGAGGATTAATTCAATGCAAAAACTTCTCCTGCCAACTACCCTTTTAGATCAAGGAGATTCAGACAAGCATAAGAAACCTTTGCACAAACAACACACCCTTTTGCTATGATTGAAACAAGAAGCAAAAGAAAACAAAATATAACAAAGAAAATCAAACAATTCACACAAAAGAGAGATGTTTAAGAACAATGACCTCAAAAAACCAAATGAGATGTTTAAGAACAATGACCTCAAAAAACCAAATGAGATGATTCACAGATTTCTGATGCCCTTCACCAGAGTTCCCGCTCAGTCGGATAAGAGAGAAGAAAGAAGTGAATTGATTCCAAGTTCTCAACAGTAGAAAAACTCAAAATAAGGAAGAATGCGACAAAATATGAACAACAAAGTTCTTACTCCTCATAAGGAAGGATGTCAAAGGTCAATAGGAAGAAGCATTGAATCACAAAGAATCTCAGCAAGTGAAAAACAGAGATTGGATCTCAGAAAATGCAATTCTAGAAAGGATTTTTTGCAAAGAGAGGTTGGTTCTCTGGTGTAAGGGGCACCAGAGAATTATAAAACTCTGTCTAAGACCAAGGGAGAGCACCAACACTCTAATAACAAGGTAGGGGAGCGTCAGGCTTCCACAGCTCACAAAATTGCCCAAAAAACCCAAAATTTTAGTCAAACTTTGGCAATCAAGATGAATGTGATGGGGTAAGGAGTCAATAAACATATGAAATCAAACATATGGGGTGAAAAAGGTCTAAAAAGAACAAAGGGTAAGACAAGGTCTGTGAGGAAAACCAAAATTGAAAGTTTTGATTCTCTCCCCAGTGGAGTCACCAATTTTTGTTGAAGGAAAATCTCCCTGCGGATAGGTAGATCTCCTCTTGAGAGATAAACTCTTAACTCTTAAGACAAAAGATGCTTATCATGGACACTGAATACCTTTTAGATATAGATAAACTAATGTGTGAGGAGGAAGGAGAAAATAAGTACCTTTTACCGGTGTTTTTCCCTGCACAGTCCGAGTTGAGCTCCAATCTTACGCTCCTCGATCAACCCTGTAGACAAACAAAAGTACAAACAACTTCCTACTCTACTGATATTAGCTCGAAATAGACCTATCTATTAGAGACAAATTCATGTGAGATAAAACATAGATTTTAAAGAAACATGCCAAGCATATTATATTAAAGATAACAACAATGAAGAAAACTTACAACCATAGATGTGAGTGTAGCAGCTTCATCAAGTTCCCCTTGTCCAACCCTTGCTTAAATAGTCCACACGCAGAATGGTGATGCTCCAAATGACATACCACTCATGAGATCATAATTTTGGTATAATTCTCAATCTCCATTCCCTCCTTCCTCCATGGAAATCCCTCATTATATAGAATTTGGAGACTTAACCACCATGAAGAGAATCTCTCATCAGATCCACCAAGAAAGGGATCTCTAAGATATTTAGGGAGAAAACATCTCTTAAGGATTTTGGGGAGAAAATATCTCTCAAGGATTTTAAGGAGGAAATATTTCAACCATCCATGAGATCCTCCACCTTCCCTAAAAAATAGGAAACCAAATGTGAGGTGGATCCTCACATTTAATTATTTTCTTTTTCATGAATATTAATAATAATTCATGTGCACTTGATTCTCTCACTTAATCAATTTCTTTTCCATGAATATTAATAATAATTCATGTGTACGTAGTATTTCTTTGCCTTCATGTAATATATCCCTCCTCCACATTGACTAGGGATTGTGACATAGGTTATTCCATGGTGTCAAGGTGTATGCGACACTTATACGACACTTTACGACACTTTGGGTGAGGTACCTAGGTGTGCAAATTTCATGTGTAACAGAGACTTCATCCGCTTCGCAGGTGTTGCCGAAAGGGCCGGTAGTTAGGGTTTTGTTGGTGCGTTGTTGTAGCGTTGAACCCTGGGTCTGCCCCTATGCTAACAAATGGTTCCATTGTCGGGACCTGAAACTATGATTGCTGGGAACTGAGGAAGAAGAAGCTTTATGCAAAGATCTGAAATGAAAATGTGGAATCTTTGTGCATAGATCTGTCGTTCTAGTGCGCATTATTCTACTTGATTTATAAAATCTATGTTTCTAAATAAAGAAGCCTGATATGAAGAAAAGAGGTAAGATATGCAAGCTCTATGCTAAATAAAGACACCTGATCTGAAGAAAAGAAGTAATATCTACAAGCTCTGTGATAAATAACAAAGCCCAATCTGAAGAAAAGAGGTAAGATCTGCAAGCTCTGTGCTAAATAAAGAAGCCTGATTTGAAGAAAAGAGGTAAGATCTACAAGCTCTGTGCTCTGATAAAGGTAATAATAGTGAAAAGTTCTATATCTGAAAGCTTTGTGCTTTGTAGAAGTAAGATAAGTGTAAATTTTTGTTTCAACCATATGGATCTTAGTATGTTTGACAAATTTTGTCCTAGCTTGAAAAATAGGGCACTAATAGATGAAAAAAGGTTTGATATGAGTAGATCTAATAAGAATAGTGAAAGATATGTTATACCTATGCATAGAGAGAATGTTTGGAGTAACAACTGGATGCAGGATCCTAGAAAGAAATGTTTGCAGGTTAGCTACCATGATCATAACATGCATTATAGGAAAGGCTAGGGATCATTTAAAAGAAAGAGAGGATTAACCCTCTGTTACGGTTGCAGAAAACTAAGACATCTTGATAAGGAATGCCCTGGGAGAAGACCTAGATGTCTTTGTTGCAAATCTATGGACCATGAAGTATTGGATTGTCCTAGAATGATTGCTAAGCTTGAAGGAATGAACATGAGAAAAGAAAATCCTAAGGCAGATCCAGAAATGGTAGAACCCCAGAAAGAATTAGAGAAAGTATTACTACATATGAAAGAAACCATGAATGATCATTGACATATCAATTTATCAGAGATCTTCAAAGAAAAAGAATACCTTGAAGCAAGAATAAGAGACTTCGACATTGACTGTGTTCTAGATGAGGAAAAACAGGTGAATATCATGATAGAAAGAACTTGGGAACTTTTAGGAAAGCTTGCTATGATTCCTTCATTGGGAGGAATAGGGTTATTTAGAGGAAAGTTGATAAAACTATGTGGAAAGCTCACCCGGATACCTATGAATGCTAATGGAACCTCGACAGAGGAGGAATTTAAAGTTGTTAAATTTATTGAGGACAATGCCCCATTTACCATGTTACTAGGAAAACCTTGGATTGAAGAGATCAGACCAGAAGGAAAGAAGAAGAAGAAGTTTTGGAGAAACATAAGCAAGAGTTAAAAAAATTCATGACTAGAAGGATCACACACTTGATTGAAGAACAAAAGAATAGATTGAAGCTATTTAACACCATAGACCCAGATGTCGAAGTTGTAAGAACACTAGAAGACCGACAAAATATTGAAGTACCTATTCCAGATAAAGAAGGAGTATCACCCTCGAATCTTAGAAAAGAATCTCAACAACGCGAAGAAACTATGCCAAAAGAAGATAAGAATCATAATGGAAAAAGGCATACCGAGACGAAGCTCACTGGAAAGAAGGATAGGAATCTAAGTAAGAAGAGATCTAATATCGACAAGTTGCAGAAGGTTCCAGAGGGAACTTCACAGAAGGAAAATTTGCAAAATTGGAGTTTTGTCGGAATATCAGAACAATGTCACATGGAACTTCACCATGGAGAAGCAATATAACCTTTGGGAACAATATAACCATTCGGTTGACCCACCGAATGAGAAGAAATGCATTTATGGTTCGCCACCAGACCATTGGATCATGCCATAACAGACAAAACAGAGTTAATGAAGGCTTCTTGCCCGTTGCAAGAGATTCGTTACCAAGTTTTCCATGCACCGAGAACACTTTTTCTAACCGTGAATCTGAGCCCACAGACTTGTTGATTTTACACAGTGATCATTGTTCCCTTGCCCTCTATCCTATTACAGTGTCTAAGTTCCTCTTTGAACCCAAGATTTCCAACCCCGAGGGTGTATGTCGGACGAGTTCAGTGCTGTAGAGAAAATTTTTGAAGAATTTCTAATCGACCTCATGACTGAAAGATTCATGTCGATGTCTGCAGGTGTACAAGCTTCATCAATGAGAACAGTGCAAGCCTCTCTTTCGACTGCTCACGAAGTTGGACCATCCTGACCATCAGTAGAAAAGAGAACCAAGAATAAATACAACCTTGCAAATGCAAAACTAATTCCAACCATACTGCCTGATTACATTCCTCCTCTGGATGGCATGGTGAATCATGATAGTGTACCACATGATTTTGAGTACACCATAGTTACTGCGTACCTCCCAAAGGGGATACACGCAGTTCGAATAGACCAGGATAAGATCGCAGCACTAAAGTTCAATGACTTCAACCTCGAAGATCACAAGGTATATGGTATGCTCACCCCATACAAGTACCTAACCAGAACTAAAGGAAACAATTAAAAGATAATCCCTCAACAGTGGACTATGGACCTCGCACAGTCCACCCTGATGAATGTCATGAAGATCCCACACTTTGGAAGACACCAGGAAGTCAACGTCTATGTCAAGCTACTACTATCATGTTACCATGGTGGCTACTTATGTCTAGACCACCGCATTATAGTTGACCCAACATTGATCTACAAGATCATAGGCCTGAGTATGCAAGGACCTGACCCACAAGAATTTTATCCAGGAAAAGCCACAGATCACGCACTAGCATAGAAGATCAAGGACACCTATGGCGATGTCGAGAAGGGAACAAGAGGCTACAAGGTAGCTTACATCCAGAGTGGCATAGTACGCCTCACATGTCAACTGATAGTTTGAAATTTAGTAAGAAATAACTGACCTACACAGGTCACCAGCTTTGTCATTGACCTCGCAGGGAAGTGCGCGGAAGGCCTACAAATGAACTGGGTGAAGTACCTAGTTAAATAGTTGGAACTAGATTTTCGAGAAGCACAAGATTAGGGTTATGAATTTCATTTCAGTTGGCTCATGGTCCTCATTGAATTTTTTGCCTGGGAGATGCCGGAAGGAGTGACCTTCCCAAACATAGAGCCATTTGAACCGCTTGCCGCAAAGTTCTCTACCCTGTGATATTCAACCGATATGAAAAAACAGTGGCAGTCAAATGATGTGTTTCATATGTACTACCTCCAGCTAAAGCGATCCATCGAAGCCAAGCCTCGCATGACTCCGAACAACTTACAGAGGTTCTGACCCATGTGAAGTTCAACGCAGATCGACACTTCACCTACATTACAACGCGAGAAGATAAACATAAAGAGCATATTTAGACATATTATAAGCTTACAAAAGAATACCTTGAGGAAATAACTAAGGAATGGTCCGCTGACCTCCTTATCCCCGCCAAACCTATAGAGATGTCTGAGCCCGACGGCTTGGAGACCATGCATAAAGAACATAACACACCCAAACCTAGAAAAATGAAGCACACTGAAGAGGTTCATGACCTAAGAAACACCTCAGGGAAGACTGCTTCCATGTCACTTGACTGAGGGGGTGGTGACGAAGTAGAAGTGAAACAGAGGCCTAGTGAAGTAACACCACCCAGAGTCGAGGTGGACCCATTGAAGAAGAGGAAGGTTTCACCCCGAAACCTTCTTCCCAGAAGAAGTTAAAATCCACCATGACCAAGATGCAAACTGTCCTCACCTCTGACAATTTTGACTTCATCATAGCAACCCTGAACGATGCTTCACTGGAAATAGCAAAAAAACAAGTAGCCAAGCAGGAAGAAATGTATGATAGGATTGAATTCAAACTCTGAGGGGTACAACATGCCCTTCAACCCAGTCACTTAGTCTCCACTATGCCCCTGCCATCGAGACAACCAGAGTTGGGAGATGAGCCAGCCCAACTCCACCGACTAGATCATACAGTTGAAGCTCGCCTTCAGCGAGCACAAGAGGAAACAGAACAAGCCACCCAGGCTTTGATTCAAGTGCAAGGAGTAATTGTAGAGCAGTGTTGAACTACATAACATGAAAAGATTTCTCTCCAAGTGAAGCTCGATGAAGAAAAAGAACATATGCAACAAGGAAAAGAACAGTTTCTCGCAGAGCAACTCAAAGTAAAACAAGCAATCAATAGATCACTTCGCTCCATGACAGTCGTAGAAATAAAGATAGAGGATCGAGTCACACAGCAAGTGGAGAAGCTCGAAGAAGCTATCCAGCAGTTACAATAATGCATAACAGACTTAGAGCTCCGTGCATTGCCCGAGACTCCATAGGATGTAAGGGATCAAAGAGAAGCAACTGCTCGAAGCGCAGTTGAGTGAATAAAATCCCTTTCTATGGAATGCAAGAAACTCATCGATCGCAGTGCCTAGAACTACAAACAACTCACTGAGAATCCAGAATTGAAGGCACTGGAGTCTCAGCTCCAAGAGGCAAAGTATCAAGCCGAAAAGATACAGGTGCAGTTGAAGCCCCTGTCAGTTGTGGAAAGAATGAAGCGCTCCCAAGAGAAACACACTGCCCAACAAAAGATCCACACTATCCAGAGAAGAGTTATGGAAGTAACTCAGAGGCTCCAACCTGTACAAGATAAGGCTTACCAATTGTTCACAGAGGTTGAAGGTTGAGGAGTAGAACTGGAACAGGTTGTCATTGCAGTTGAACAATGCCTAGAAGGACCTTTCAATGACACAGTCATCCAAGAGTTCATTGAACAGGAGGCCATGGCACAACAAAAAGTCCAAGCAGCTCGAGCCATGGTCGAACCTTTTGAGGCAGAACTACGCAGATCAGAGTGACTCAGGACGAGTCACAAGTGATTTTTGGGGGCCTGTTGGCCCTTGTCTATGTTTTGGGAGATCCTTGGTCAAGTTTGACCTATTTTAGGACATCAATATCCTATTGAATATGGAGCGCAAGACGAAGCAGAGATTGCGGGATCTCGGCTCCTTTTTGGGTCCTTTTTGGGATTTGGGATTATGTAACGGGTATGGGATGTCGGCCCGTGGGTTTACCCATGTTTAGGCCTATTTTGTAATGTATAAATAGATGTCTAGGAAATGTAAGGGAGAGAGATACATATCTGTGTGATATTGGGATAAGTGCTAAGTAAGGCTTGTAAAGTGCTCTGTGCATACTGTGTGGGACTTGCAGAGTTACGTGCAAGTAATTGTAAGAAGGCTTGGTGCTTTACCCTAGCTAGAAGAAGGAGGATATGGCAGAGTGTGCACAGATCTCTTGTCTTCTGCATAGTAGGATTTTGATGCTATGTTCCTATAATAAGCTTGACAAAGATAATAAAGAAGAAGAGTTGGTGGGCGTAGCCCCAAGGTGGGGGTGAACCACGTAAATACCGTGTTATTCTGCTTTGTGCGATGTCTTGATGTGTTTATGTCTTTACTTGCTAAGTGATTTGATATAGATAGATAGATATGTTTATTCTTTGTGCTAATGATGTATATGGATGTAGTTTTGACCTATGTGAATATGCTTAGTGCTTGAATCTGCTAGATTTAATTTACCTCTTTATGATAAGTGCTTAGATACATCAGATCTGAGTGAATGATGCGATGTTATGTTTCATCCACGCAGTAGATAGTTGTTAATTTATGATGAACTATCGGTGCTAAGTTCTCTATTAAGTATTACAATCACAGATCTGTGTCCCAGATAAGGTTGCAGACACTTGAGTTTTATAGCCACCCCTGTCTCTACCTCGAGTGAGAATTCAACTGCTTCGCAGGTGTTTCCAAAAGGGTTGATAGTTAGGGTTTTGTTGGTGTGTTGTTGTAGCGTTGAACCCTGGGTCTTCCCATGTGCCAACAATTAATCATCGAGTCAATGTTTCCAAGTCAGTTGTCATGCCTCATCATGGTCAAGGGAAGTTTCACTTCAACCCATCCATTTGCAGTATTACCAGTTTACATTTTTTGTGTCAGTCCATACTCATTTGATTCAACATCTTACATTACTTTCCTATGTCAATTTTGTGTCGATGATGGGGGATACATCAAGGCCCTCCTTCTACGAGTGTTTTCTTGTCAACTTCAACACATCATACGAAAATTAGACTTAGAAAATAGTTAGTACCTTGGGACCTGCATGCCTCAATGGCATGCCTCCTCACTTTCGACAGTGAGTTTACATCATTGGCCTTGCATCGGATGATTCCACGAATGTTCGACTTCAACTCATCTATTCACATTCATTGGATTGTACTAGGGTACCTTGGGAGTCATTGACATCACTGGTGATTTCCCCCTCACTTGTTAATGGTTTACCTCAATGACCGATAATCAAGTGGTTTCTACCATGTTCGACATCAAAAAATCTATTCACATGGTTAGATTTGTACCACATTGGGATTGGGATGAAGACCCTAGGTTGAGTGTTCACTCTATTATCTTCTTTTCCCAGGTTGCGAAGGAGATCATTTGAGCATACTGATATATAGATTTTCACATAGATCCACATTGTATTGGTCTGTGGCTATGTTTTATCATTTTGTAGCTCCACTGTGTGTTTTTCATGGCTACAATCAGTTCATTTCATGGAGTTATGGATCCACATTGTATCTTTGGTGGCCATATCCTTAGTAAATATTTTTCATGGATCCATAGTGTATTGGTCGACGACCATGCTTTGAGTCATCTTGTATTCTGAGCATAGGTATGCCTACCTCAGAAATGGAGCATATATTAATATTGTTTGATCATTGTTTTCATATTCTTCCAAGTTCTCCAACTCCACACCCTTGCATTAAATATTTGTAAAGTGTTTCGACCATCATTCTCTCTTCTGACCTCACATTTTAGGGGGCATTTTGTTACACATGAAATTTTCACACCTAGGTACCTCACCCTAAGTGTCGTAAAGTGTCATATAAGTGTCTCATACACCTTGACACCATGGAATAACCTATGTCACAATCCCTAGTCAATGTGGAGGAGGGATGCATTACATGAAGGCCAAATTACCAAGTGCACATGAATTATTATTAACATTCATGAAAAAAGAGATTATTTAAGTGTGAGAATCAAGTGCACATGAATTATTATTAATATTCATGAAAAAGAAGTAATTAAGTGTGAGAATCCACCTCACTTTTGGTTTCCTATTTTTTAGGGAAGGTGGAGGATCTCATGGAGGGTTGAAATGTTTACTCAAAATACTTGAGAGACATTTCCTCCTTAAAATCCTTAAGAGATATTTCCTCCCTAAAATCCTTAAGAAATATTTTCTCACTAAATATCTTAGAGATCCCTTTTTTAGTGGATCTGATGAGAGATTCTCTCTATGGTGTTTAAACCTCCAAATCCTATATAATAAGGGATTTCCATGGAGGAGGGAGACATTCAAGGCATCAAACTTATGATCTCATAAGGAATATAATCAGTGAAGCATAGTCATTTTGTTTGTAGATCATTTGAGAAAAGGGTTTGGACAAAGAGGACTTGGTGAGGTTGTTGCATATACATCTACAGTTGTAAGCATTCTACTTTGTTTTCATTAATATATATATATATATATGTGTGTGTGTGTGTGTGTGTGTGCTTGGTCTATTTCCTTTAAGTTTGTGTACATTTCATGAATTTGTTTCTTTCAATAGATATATTTTGAAACTAATCATGTTAGGATAGGAAGTATGTTTTGTTGTTGCTGCTCATTGGATTGCAGGACCTTCTGAAGAGCTTGGAGATTAAGATCAACCTAGATCGAGCAAGGAAAAATGTCGTTAAAGGTATTTATATTCATTTCTTCTTCTTCCTTGAATGGTTTAGCTTTGTTAGAAGGAATGTCAGTGACCAACATTAGCACCTTTCTGTCTTGGTTATAGGGGTCTAGATCCAAGAGGAAGTTCACCTGTATGCAGGGGGATTTTCCTGTAACAACTATAGGCATAGGTTCCCCAAAGAAAACTGAAGGTAGTCTTGTCCTGATCCTCAGGTGCTGTGAGAATTTGGTTGTACCCACTATATCCATCTAAAAAGGAGAAGTATTTCTTTCCTGACAAGGTATCCAAGACTTGGTCAACGAAAGGAAGACAAAAACAATCATTTAGAGTGGCCTTATTAAGCTCCCAGAAATCGACACAAATTCTCCATTTCCTGGTTACTTTCTTTGGAACCACTACAAGAGGGGATACCCATTTACTATCGGAGATGGGATAAACAAATCTGACATTCAATAACTTTTGTATCTCCTCTTTTAATATATCCTTAAGTGTCGGGTTCATACTTCTCTAGGTTTTCTTAACAGGTGTTACTTCTCCCAGGGTATATATGTGATGAATGCATGTGTCAGGGTGTATACCCTTCATATCAGTGTATTCCCAGGAGAATCCCCCTGATTTTTATTTAAGTACATTTACTAACTACTTTTGTTGGTCTGCATCTAGTCCGAAATTTGTATGTAGAAATTTCCCTGGACTAATCTCATAGGGAATGGTATAAGATATGGCACTCATCTATCTCAAAAATAAAATATGTCGAAGACAAATTTGATGGGTCCAATTGTTCTTGAAATTATTCCCCAAACATGTACTCAAATTGGGGAAAATATTGTGGAAAATCAACACACGTGATAGTAGAAATAAACTGGTTTAGCACATTTTCCATTGTTTTCTCCTGAAGTGCTCAGGAATGATCACTTGGAGAAAAGGGTTCTTCCCAATCCTCATTCTCGTATGGACATTCAAGCCACCATAGATTTTTCATGATAGGTTGAGATGGTGGGTATATGGTGATATTTTTTATAGAAAGTCCATTTAGGATGGTCATTTCACCTTCTCTACAGCCAATAAATGTATTGGTTGTGGCCAACCAAGGTCTTCCAAAAATAATGGGATGCCCTTTGGTAGGATCCTTTAAATGAATGACAATAAAGTCTACTAGGTAATCCCATGAGACTAATGTAACTATTATATCATCCAAGATTCCTTCAGGTATAACCTTTTTCTTATCTGTTAATTCCAAAATAGTTGGGGTAGGTCTAAGAAGAGGTTTTAACTGTAATTCCTCCCAGGTAGTAACAATCATAACATTGATGGCTACCCCTAGGTCTATGAGAGTGTTTACAATGGGAACCTTATTAATGGTTATGGTTACTACAAGTTTCCATGGGTTCCCATATTTTGTGACCCTAGGCTGCTCTTCAATTCATTCAAAATGTCAAATTTCGGTCGAGTGGTAGGTTTTTCAATCACTAATCTTTTTGGATAAGGAGGGGCCTTTGTAATTTGTGAAGATCCATTTTGGGGAAGCTTGGGTTCCTAGTCTTTAGGAATGATAACATCTTCCCACTTAGTTTCATATGTGGTTTGTTTGGGGATTTCATCTTCTTCTTCTTCCCGGATGACTACTGAAGGCCTCTGCCTATCCAGAACTTTTCCCAACCTTAGTTGAATCTCCTGCAATGGAACAGGAGAAATAACATACACCAGAAAGGATTGCATCTCAACATTGTGAATAGGTTGAGTGAGTTTATTATTAGGGTTGGTCACTAGTTTTGTCGGTAATAATGTTGGTCTTGGGGAGCTTGAATTATGGTATTGTTGTGGTTTTTTTGGAATAGGAGGTAAAGGTGGGGGAACAAAACCTGGAAAAAGTTGCAGGATGTTCGATGGAAACTAGGGGTAAGGATGAGTGGGCATAGGGACAGGTGGATATTGAGGGTTTCCTTGGTTATTCCCTCCTCTCCATCCTTGTAGCCAAGGATGGTGATACTTTGTAGACCATTTTTTCCAACTCCATGAGTTCCACTGTTGTGGTTGTTGATAATAAGGTGGAACTTGAGGCTGTAGATCCAGGTATGTAGGTTGACTTCTAGGTTTCCATGGCCTCCTAGGTGCATAAGAGGATTCCCCATGATCCCCATTTATGTATATGGCTATCAAACTGAGCAGTGATGGACACTTTTCAGTTGGGTGGTCTTCAGTGTAGAGGCCACAAACTGGAATATTATCTAATGAACATTCCCTTGAGGAATGATTTCTCCTGAATCTTGGGAAAAATATGCTCATTGTTGCATTCTCCTCTTCCTATTTATTTTTAATCTTTAGGTTGTCCAACTGGGAACCTATTGTACTTAAGATATCCATTTTTAAGTTCTCTAAGAGGTTCCCTATCTCTACCCTTGTGATACCACCTGAACTAATTTCTTTTAGGTTTCTACTATAAGGATCTTGAACACTCTTCCCCATTTTGGCTCTACTCCTCAATTAATTCCTACAAATTTCACAGATTTTAGCAAATGGTTTATGGGAGACATCACTTGAGGCCATCAGGTTAAGTGTCTCTAGGTATTCTTCCAAAATACCTTTAAGGAAAAGAGCCCTAACTGCATCATTTGGAAGTTCATGGTACTTTGCTTTCTATGAGAAATAAGCAAACCGTTCCATATAATCCTCAAGATTCTTGTCCTCTAACTGTTGGATTTTGAAAATATTATTACGAGAATCATTGGACTTGCAGTAGTCTTGGTATTTTTTAATAAACATATCTTTCATGCCTTCCCAAGACCTAATATTGGACTCTCCCAACCCCATGAACCATCTTAGTGTGGAATCCTTGAGGGTGGCAAGAAAATGTTTTAGTTTCTGGGCATCTTGTAAGTAATTGTAGCTCATACACAAGATGTCGAATTCAAATAGGAATGTATCCAGTTCTTCACTACTTTTACCGTAAAAGGTGGGTAGTGACGAGAGTGGAATGTTATTCATATTGACATTTTGTGTGGTATCCAAAATTGGAAACCCGAAGGTAGTTTCGGTTTGGTTTCCAACTTCTTCTCCCTCCTCGTGTCTTACATGGTTGTGATCCTCCTGATCATCCATACTGGTTTGGTTTCCAAAGAGAGAGTACCTAAATGGTTTTATCCTTGAAGATAACAAAGTATCCCAAGGTTATTTTCTAGGAAAGGTATCCCTTCGATGGGAAGGCCTTTCTACTATTTGGATGTCCGATACTTTACTCAAGCCAGTTGAAACTATTGGTGCCAAATTTTCTTTATTGACTTGGGAAACAACTATATTGGCTAAACAACCAAACAAAGTATTCACTTGTTCAGGGTCAATGATGTCTACAAAGTTAGGGTCCCCTAACGGTAGTGAAAAAAAAAAGGTTGTGTTGGCTGGTTCTACTGAAGGTTCGAGTGGTCTTGCCTCCTGTCCCACTACTATTGATGCTTCAATTTATTTCTCTATAGTGCTCCCTGTTTTGGTCTCTTCAGAGACTTCTTTAGATCTTTGGGTTGAGCTAACCCCTACTTTTCGATATACATCTATGAAGTTTATGGGCGGAGTGTTCCTTCCTCCAAAAAGGTTATAAGGAACCTTGGTCTAAAGGTTTGGTTTGGTTTTAATGTATCTTCCCTTTGGGTCCCTAGGTTTGTTCATGAAAGCAAAGAAGAAAAAATACCATTGGGTTTGGGGGAACCTGCTATAACAGATGCACAGGTTCTTACCTCTCGTCTTAAAGTTACCCCACCACCAAACTAATGCTAAGGTTCATAAATGATCTACTTCCTAACTATTTCTTACCTTAAGACAACTCCCCAACAATGAAACCAAAAATGATGGGTATTCTATATGCACTAATTCCCTCAATTAAATTGTCAACCTGTGGTAAGTAAACTTAGAGTTGTAGCACTGTATGAGCCAAGGAAGAAAAGATAATGGAAGTATTCCCTAACTAAGGGGATGGTCTACCAAAGGATCAATACTCTATCAATCTACTTAAGAGATGACTCTTTTCATTTTTATTAACTAGCAAATTCTATTAATGAGCTTAAACTTTTTACCCTAAGCAACTTCAAACAATGGATTGATGGATTATTTCTGAAAGAGAAAATCATAACCTATTTTAAACAAGTTAATTTATTCAACATAATAAGCAAAAACAAGTAAATTACTTTTGATCTTTCTATCTTTAAGAAAATAGACAATTAATTTATCAAAACTATTTCAACAAGTGAACTCTATTCTTAAAAAGAACTCATAATCATTTCTCTTTTGAAAAGGAGAAATATTAACCTACTTAATAAAAAATCATCATGATTGTATTCATAATCTAATTAATCAAAAATATTCCTAATTTGCAATAACAGGAAAAAGAGAATTCAAAGATGGTGATTATGTCTCCGGTGCCAAATAACATCACAATGGCATCTGAATATTAGTGACAGTTCAAGAGGCATTAATTCAATGCTGACTTCTACAGAGAAATGGAAAATGTGAATCAAGTAATCTAACGAAAGCTTTGCCATCATAGAAGAAACACTAAGTATCTTGGGAATCCATGTGATCTCTAAACTTCATGCATCAATCATCAATGATTAAAAACACTCTTATACTAATTCAAGCAAATTTACAAACTCATGAACTCATGATTAAAAATCTTAATTCAAATCTACTCTTCTAATTAAAATTGCAATTCAAATCCATAACTGAGATTTTATAATCTAAATTGAACTAATCCTATCATTAAAACTTAGATTTCAAAACTAGAATGCTTTTAGAAAAAATAACCCCAAAATCTATTTCTATCCTAACATACTAAAGAAATATTAATGAACAAAATAGATCTATGAAAACTTAACTTAACTGATAATTAAATTTATCTTGATTACAGTTGATAAAACTTGCAACTATTAATCCATCGAAGCTTGCAAACAATCCTAAATTAAAACTCTATTTACACTAATCCGCTGTCTAAGTAATACTATGTTTTAATTGCCAAAACCAGATTAAGACTTCGATATACTGTCTAAGTTAGTATCCTGCAGGACAATTCATTGCTATGAAATAAGAAACACAACATGATAAATAACCAACTCCTATAAGCAATCTGCAATTTAAAGAAAGACAAATTAGACAATCAATTTATAATTAACATGTACAGTAACTGAATATGTATATATATACAGTCACCCAAACCACTGGTGAGCCCCCCAACAGGTTGTGGCTACTCTCCAACAACAAAACGTAGGCTTAACTCAACATGATTCTGTCATTAATTAAAAATGAAGTCCGGAACACAAGTTTGTAGAGAAATGTATGAATTACACAATGAAAATATTCTTTAAAAATTATGTATGTGGTCTTGCCACTGATAGTGGTATTTATAGGTAAATCACAGCTCGAGAGGTCGACCACTTGAAGGGTTGACCTCCTCTAAAAATGACAAATTCATTAAATGAGCTTCTAACAACTTCATCTTCTAGAAAATCTGTGAACCACTCAACGATCAACATAACTGCCCAATTTGAGGTGTATCAGGCTTTGTAGCTCGAGGCCACGAGGGGGCACAAAACCCAGATCGTTGATTCATCCACCACAGGCCGCCAATGTACCAATCGCCAACTCCTTTGCACTCTGAGTGCTAGATCGCATGCCAGATGGAGTGTCGAATCGTGTATTGGATGGGGTGATAGATGAAGTGCCAGACGAGGACCCGATGGAGGATGAGACTGCGATTTTTCCCTATTATACACAAACCATGCATTAAATCATTGGAAACATCGAAATGAACAGAATTGAGCTCAAAATCATTGTAAAAACATCAATTACACATACTTGATGCAAATCCATGATGAATCGATATAAAAACCTTTGAAACTCCTTAAAAATGGCTAATAACATATATAATATCGATACAAAAAGGATTCAATCATCACAATAAAACAGTAAAAATATGAACCCAACACCCAGCCACCTCGCATGGCTTAGGAAAGGATATCCCATGGTCCAATACCATGATACAATTCTTATTCACACCTAGACACCTCGTATGGAATAGGAAATACTTGTTGTAAGTCTTATTCACACCTAGCCACCTTGCATGGCATAGGCAAGACTTGTACCGAGCTATGATGATTCTCCTCTCCCAATAGTCTTATTCATATCTACCCACCTCACATGGTGTAGGAAATACTATGACCACATCTCCATTCACACCTAGCCACTTCACATGGCGTAGGAAAGACCACACTCTAAGTCTCAATCACACTTAGCCACTTCACATGGCATAGGCAAGACTTGTACCAAGCTACTCATTACTCCCTCAGTCACTTCACATGACTAATCTGGGAAACCTTTAGCCAAAGGGAGATCTCATTGAAGGATAAAAATCAAACCTCCCTCTCAACGAGGTGGATATTTTGCATCACGCCAAGCTTGTATCTGATGTAATCATACTTCACTCTAGACAAAGGCTTGGTGAGAATGTCCATTATTTTCTCATCAATGGATATGTAATGGAGCTCCATAGCTCCTCTCTCCATCATGTCTCATATGTAGTGGTATTTGATCTCTATATGCTTCGACTTGTCATGAAACACATGATTCTATGACAACTTCACACAACTTTGATTGTCACAATGTATCAAAGTTGGCTCCAAATCTAGATCAAATAAACCTTCAAGTAACTTCTAGAGGCACAATACTTCACGACTTGCAACAATGGAGGCAATATACTCTGCCTCTCTTGTACTGAGTGCCACTAACGTTTTCTTCCTTCTCAATCATGAGATCATGCCTGATCCCAAACTGAAGCAACAACTCGAGGTGATTTTCCAGTCCACTGCACTCCCTGCCCAGTCAGAGTTCGTATAACCCTGCAACTTCACTTCTCCATATGAGGCATATATAAATCCATATCCAACCATACCATGTAGGTACCTCAACACATGCTTTGCTACTATCCAATGTATATGTCTATGTTCAACCATGTACTGAGTCAAAATGCTCACTGTAAAACATATGTCTGGTCTAGTGTTAACCAAGTGCATCAAGGATCTGATCAACCATATGTACATCATAGGATCCACCAAATATGAAGATGAATCACTTAAGAGATTTAGATTCATCACCATGGGTGTGGCCATGGAATTACATTCCATCATCCCAAATCTTTGTAGGATCTCAAAAATATATTTTCCTTGACTCAGGAAAATATCATCTGGTCTATGCCACACCTCCAATCCCAAAAAACAAGGCATCAAACCTAGATACTTCATCTTGAACTATGAAGTGAGCTCCATTTTTCACCCAACTATGAGCTTCTCATCTCCTGTAAGAAACAAGT
>ML792458.1:19848-31886 GCA_009831015.1 Picea engelmannii | reverse complement strand
AAGGAGATTTTGGTAAATAGCCAAAACATGATTCAAATGGAGGTGTCTAAGTCAATGAACGCTTAGCCTGGTTATAAGCATGCTGAAAGTAGTGTAGATGCTCATCCCAAAACTTAGGATGCCTTCTTTGCAAACTAGCCACTGTCTTTCCCACACCAAAATGGCCAGCAAAAAGAAAAGAATGTGCTTCCCTTATCATGTTGACTCTTTCACCCTGTGAAAAACATAGCTTACCAAGATACAAAGGCTTACCATGCACATAGGAATCCAATTCATCAACTTGGTTAGTACGACACAAAGTTGCATAAACATTTTTGCAATCAATATCTAAATCATAATGTTCCAAATATGTCTTATGCATGATAGGATTATTCTTAAAAATAACTAAATCACTAACAATAGACCTAGTAAGGATATCAACAACTTTGTCATAAATTTCTTTCTTATACCTTATCACCAAGTGGAATACATAACTTGTCAATGCATGCAATGGAGATTTCTTTTCTTTTAAAGGTTTCCTACATGTGTCTCCTTCAAAAATCATATTCATAGTCTTGTTCAAGGCTATGAAATCTACCCACATACGCCATATACCATCTTTATCTGGTACCAAACCAATTGGTGACCTGCATGGCGATGTTCTTGGTTTGATGACCCCTTTGTCAAGCAACTCTTGGGATTGATTTCTGATTTCAACATTCTCCATGACTGACACCGTGCACATGTCAATGTTTGGAAGAGAACTCTCTTGCTGCAATAGAATCTCATGTTGGATACCCCTTGGTTCTTGAAACATATCAACATTTTTGTTAAAAAACTCATATAAATCAGATTGTAACTTTGCATCACATCCTTGGAAAACTTCTTCTTCATCATTGTCTTTGGGTTTAATCATCAAAAGTAAAAGGTTCTTACTATAATTGACTAATCTCTTCATTTGTCCAACATTTGTAAGTGAAAAATTCATCTTCTTTGTATGTTCTCTAACAATGTACTCAACTCCATTTTTGAACAGATGATATTTGTTCTCATAACAATGAAAGATTTCTCTCCTATCATATAAAGATGGGCTTCCCAACACAATACCACAAATATCCAATGGAATAACATCAAGATCTACCATATATATAGTTTTCAATGATGGAAAATCTAAGTTTACGCCTTCTTGTCACATTCAATTTGGCATTGTCACATATCCATCCTAGAGGGTAAGGTTTAGGATGTGGAGTAGTTTCCAAATTTAATTTCTTGACAATGTCTTCAGAAATGAGGTTTGTTTGTGATCCTGTATCAAAAAGAGTATCTATCTTGGTATGTTTTGAAATTACCCTTATGTGAAAAATCTTTATTCTCTCTTTTTCACGTTGAGTTACATTAAGGCTACTACTACTTGAAGAACTAGTACTTGCAATAGAATTCTTACCTTGAAAACCCATGGCTATGATTTTTGTTTCATCTTCTGAATCAAATCCTAAATATTGTTGTAAAGTTGCATCAATGTTTGGTTTCTCTTTGTTGTTGAACTTTTTGGGTCTCTTTTCAGGATGAATTTTCCAACAATGGTCTTCATCATGACCATCCTTTGAAGAATGTTTACATGAGATTTTCTCTCTCTTTCTTGATTGAAGCATTTTTCTTTTCATTTTCTTCAAACTTCTTCTTTCCCTTGTCTCCATTATTAAAAGACTTCTTGATTCCCTCTTGAGGTTCATTCCTTCCTCTTTCCTCTAAATGAGTTGTATGTACACAAACTTCATCTAGATTTGAAGGATTAAACATAAGTATTGCATGCCTCAAGTATCTATGCAAACCCCCAATGTATTTGAGTAAAGTTTCTTGAGAAGATAAATCTATAGCCAAAACCAAATATCTTCTCTTAAATTCTTGAGTGAAGCTTTGCACATATTGCCCTTTAGATTGCCTAAAGTTTTTCCAATCCATAATAGCTTTCTGCATGTATGCTAATGGATAAAATTTCCTTTTAATTGCAACAATAAAATCATTCCAAGAGTATAAAACTTTACCATGTTTCTTCATGTCCTCTTGAGTTTTGGCTTCCCACCAAATGAGTGTTGCACTGTCCAATCTTAAAGAAGCAAGTTGAATCTTAGTTTCATCATCTGTGATTCTTTGCATCCTACAATACACTTCAATCTGGAGAATCCAATTATCCAATTTCTCAACATTTACCTCTCCATTGTACATAGGCAATTAAAACTTAATAGCAAGATTTAGAAAATGATTTTGTAAAGGAGTTTTATCATGTTCTTTTGGAGAATTTGGAGGTGGTTGTGAAATGGTAGAACTGGTGGAAGATGGAGGTGAAGGAGTTGGAGAATCACCATTCCCTCCATTTCCTTTTGGAGTTTTATCACCAGTGTCTCCATTTCCCTTTGGAGGGTTGGAGATTTCACCTTGAAATATTGCATTTATTTCTTCAAACAAAACTTTCACCATCTCAGTCATACAATAGAAAGCTTTTCTGAAAGTTTCCTCCTCTGGAAGAAGAGTTCCATGACACTCCTCATGAGCCATACTTGGTGAATATATCCTTGAAGATTGAGGTGATTTGATAGTTATCCTTCTTGACAATTGATAACTTGGCTCTACAAGTTGACCTTCTCCTCTTGTGAGATTCAACCTTGTAAGCATCATTAAAAAAAAACACTTGCAAACAATCAAGCCTTCAAAAACCTATGCTCTAATACCAACTGATCTGAAAATGAAGAAGACTTGTCTCTTTTTAAATTACAACTGTAAAAATGGTATGTGTTTGGGTAATTGGATCAAGTTACTAACACATAAGTTTAATGAGTTTTTACTTAATCATGAGCAACATATTAGTTATATAAAAACCATAAAAAATGAACACATAACACAACAAATGATAAAGGAGTTCACCCCTCTCTTGGGCTACCTCTCCTGGTCCAGCTTCCCTTGGATCATTTTCACTATGCTTAAAAATTTCTTTTACAGTGCTTAGAATACAAATAGATGGCTCCAATGGCTCTAGAACGTCCAAAAACCCCTAGCTGGGATTTTTCTGCACCTGGTTTGGCAAAAAAATTAAGAAGTTACACCTCCTAGAATTTTTCCCCTTCAAGCTTGTTGTACCTGCTTGCCAAATTTCACCCTCTGTGTCACTAACTTGGCCTCTGTGTGTTTTTTGTGCCAAAACCCAGCACATGCAACAATCCCGCAAAACAGGAGGATTTGTAGGACTGTTTGCGTCGGCCCCCAAACCTCGACAGAGAACCTCATATGGCCCCATGTGGCCAACGACCTAACTGTTGGCACACCCATCGGCTAGCTCCTCCACATGAAGGTGTGTGTTCATGTGGTATTTCAATATGTGACCAGGTCTATGTAATATGTAGATTTCCCACCAAACATTACGGAGTGGACATATGTTGTGTGGTATGAGTCGGGGGTAGGGGCTTAGCCCCGACACTTTATTCCACCGACCAACCATTTGTTGCAATTAAAATCATTTAAATCACATATAATGTTAAGTCACATCCTGTGGGCAGGCTGGTATCCCAGGCCCTGTCAAATATTTGACATGTCCATCCGAAGGTCGGGGGTTCGACCCCCGTGGACTTCACCACATTTTACACTCTGAAGGGGTGCCATGTGGCAACCCACGATTGGGCCACATGGCACCATATCACTTGTCAAAAATATGACATGTGTCAACAGATGATTCACCCATCTGTCTACCACATAGCCTTCCTAGTCAACATGCCAACTCATTGCTTCCACATCATTGTACGGTCGTACGGACTGTACAGTCAGCTGTCACATCAGCACTTTACGAACTGCACAGTGAGAAAAATTTTGCATGTTTGGAAAAATGAATAGAACACGATATATCACTCATATTATGTATGTTTGAACCCATTCAAGTTGTTTTGGGTTCATGAGGATGAGGTCTACGCACATGTCCATTTTGAAGCAATTATGAGAACTTTGATTTTTGAGCAAAATTTGATCCCCTGGATCACTAGGGGGTCTCCTTGAAGGTCCATCGTACCATTCCCATCCATACTTACCACTTTCCATGCTTATTTCCCCCCATTTCCTCATCTTTTTGGTTTTTAGGCTCATTTCATGGGAAGAAGGGGCTAAAGGCCCAGGGGTGTTGTAGGTGGAAAAAGATAAAAACCATAAATTATCCTCTAGATGCTTGCCCCAAGGTCCCAAGAGTAATGAAATGCTTCTCCACAAAATTCAAGGACCTTTTAAAAAAAACACACATAATTAATAAATGTCCCACTTGTTGAGGGAATGCATTTGCAGTGTCTTTTACTTTCCTTGCACATGGTACTCAATGTGTTCATAGCTTCAAGTGGCATCGTGGTACTCCTTACTTTCCATTGTATATAACACTCAATGTTTTGGACCATAAAAAATTAATGGAAAATAAAATGGCTTGGATAATTTGCATTGAAAACGAGGATGCAACACACCCTCTACAAAGGCACCCATAAATGAGACAATATGAGCCCTTGATATGTCACTCCATGCCCAAAAGTCATACCCCCATCCAAGTCATACTCATTACATGACTTAGAGATGATCTTCTTGGGAAACACCCCTTGACTTGGGGATTGATCTACCCAATAGGGCACCATGAAAACCCTCCCATACTTAAATTTGTCAAGTTGTATAAGGTCTTTGAGCATTTTTTTAATTTGAAAAGGAGGGATTTAATGCACATGTTTGGGTGGTTCTTTTATTAAATCTAGCTTACTTGGGATGATACATGTGAGTTGTGAACCATTGGAGGGAATACTTGTTTGTCTTTGCAGGGTCTTTCCAGGTGTAAGCTATTCCATGGAGGATTGTGCCATTTCTCCTTCATGGGGGATTGAAAACCCAAGGATGGATGCCATGCCCCATGGGATGGGTAGAGGACCTTGGAGCCATTGCACACTTGAGATAATGGATGTTTCCTTTGGAGGCACTTGGAAACCACTAGGTGATGATGTTATATCCCCTTCCACTTGGGCGTTGGCCTTTATAGGCCCAAGATGTCACCTTCCAATCCTTGATGTCATGAGAGAGGCTAGGGTTTGATGGGATTGATGGTTTGAAGATAGATGATATGGTTTGAAGAAGGAAGATGAATGACATGACACTCCAGAGCATGAGAGATAGACACATGGCCTTTGGAGGCCCAACAAATTGCATCTAGAGGCTCAATGTATCACTTTTGAGGCCTAACATTACCCTTTTAGGGCATGACATCACCCTTCTAAGGGATGTAATTTATGTAATTTAATATTTTTAAGTTGTAAAATCAAATAAAGTGGGTCAACCTCCTTTTAAATTTTTTTTCACATTTTAAAGTGGACAAATTGGTTTTAGGTGACATCATATAAATAAAGGTCACCTCATTTTCATTTCACAACAAATCACTTGAGAATACTTAACATTCTTGGCTGAAATTTTCATCCTACTAGGCAATTCTATCTCTCTCTTATTTGGTTCATTTTGGATGGAAAAATCGTCTATTGGAGGAAAAAGGATAGCACTATCTCTTGAATGCTTGTTTCTTGGAAATTGTGGTGAATATTCTTGATAAGTAAGGGTTTTTCATGCTATCTCTTGGATTAGGTAACAAATTTCCGCAATTGTATGTTTTTCTTCTTGATTTCAAGGTTAATTTTCCAAAACCCTTGGAGGAGAATAAGGGCATACACCCTCCATCGAGATCTATCTTTGTTGTCATTGAAAATACTATTTTATAAAGGTTGCTACAAGGAGTAAAAGGGATTACACCCTTGCAGATTTACCTTGCTAATACTTATTTTCTCTAGGGAGTAAAAGGGCTTACACCTCTATATAAGTAATAAACCCTATCTCATAAACAATAGACTCCATAACCCAATAGATAAGGCACTAATATTTTGCATTGGATATTCAATATTATGCATTGGTAAACGTGATATCAAGGAGATTGAATTGTTTAAGTTTGGAATTTGATTTTACATGCTTTAAGATACATTGTGCCCTAAGGGAATATTGATTATCCAAGTGATCTATTTGTTGTAATAAAATTTTAGCTACAACCAATAGGGATGCAACAAACTCACTCTTTTATCACTCTTTACTCACTCTTATACTATTGAAATTCACTTGTAAGCCTTCGTAATTGTTCTACTGATTATAAGCTATTGTTTGGGTGGTTTACTTTTTGATTTTAGTGGCTATAACTTCTTGTTGTATAAAAAAAATTCTACATCCATAAGGCTGTTAATTATCTTGTAGATAACACTTAGTAACAACCCTCTAATTTATTTCAAAGTCTTGTTCTAATAATTGGAAATTTATCTACTTGTTGCTAGCTTTATTTTCTGCATCTTGCACTTGATTTTGATGGTTAATTTTGCAATTTTCATAAGTTTATTATTTATGATATATATTTCCATACTACTACAATTTTGGGATGGCAAGGTTTCTTTCTAAATCCCCATTGGTTTTGAGGGTTTATTCATCATATACTGTCTTGTTCCGAGAAGGTCTAACCTTATTTTGCAAGCACACTACTTTAGAAAACCATTTACCAGCTCAAAAGAATATCTCTCAATCATATTTCCATATTTACACCTTAACTTATAGGGGCATCCTCCGATAACTTTTCACTTTCCATCTCAATCCCCCTAGGGTCACCAATAATCCTTCCTTGTGTTGGAATCGTCCTTAACTAAAACAAGGGGGACATATATTAAGGTGACATTGATAGTTGTTCTGAGTTGTGTCACACATTTGTGGGTTGGGTTGGGATTCTCCCAAACTACAAACCGTGTGAAAACATTTTTGGTGTCGTTTTCAGAGAGGATTTTGAATCCTTTCTGACCCATAATGACATTTGGAAAGTCTATCCCAAAGCCTTTCCCATATATTTCCTGGTGACTCCATTTGAGGGAAGTTCCCTTTATTTTTTGATGAACTTCGTGTAAGTTTATTTGGCAACTCCATTGAGGTATTATCCTAAGTAATGGAAGCATGTCTATGTTGTTGAAATTTTGGTATGCTTGTTTAACCATAGACAATGTCACATCATTTTCACCCAACCATAGGCACAAGTTCACCCCTGAGCATCCTAACCTTTACTTAGAATAATTTTGGCAAGCCTATTCCAGAACCAACTGATAAACCCTAGATTCTAAATGCAACAAGAACTCAAGACAAGTAGAGCATTCCTTCTCCAAGGGTAGCACACAAGAGAGAGAAAGAGTCTCCATAGAAAAAGTACCATATACAGCAATTGTAGTTGCACTTATCTCTCATAATTGCGCCATACTTAGTAATAATATCACCAAGAGTATCACCAAGAATATCACCAAGAGAATCACCAAGATAGCGTTAGAGAGAGACCAAGACCCAAGAGATGACCATACACCCTTATCCCTCCTTGCAACTATAGTTTCAACTCTCCACAAGACTTGCACACTTTTTTGGTTTTCCACATGAGCTAAAATGTCCTCTATTTATATTAATCTGTCCAGTGACTTTTCTAGTTGGGCTGGCCTGACTTTCTGGTAATTATATTTTTTATTTATCTTTTTCTTGTGGAGCCGACTTGTATTTCTGGAAGATAATAATCTAATATTATTATTCTGTTAGTCCGACTTGTATTCTATGGTTTCCAAACATATGTTTAATGGTTCACTTTCTTCCAGAATATTCTATTCTAAGTCAAAGGTTACATGTGGAGGTTAATTCCTCCTATAGCTACCAAAACATCAACATGTGTGGCACTTTCATGAGGCATACAAAGCTTTGGATTTTGATTCTGTTTATTGGTATCCAAATAAATGTCCACCAAGATGGTAGGAGGACTACCCGAATTTTGATGGTTATCCATCTTTGGTTGTTGCAGATATTGTCGAGTTTATTGAATTTGCTTTATGCCTAGGTATAGAACATGAACATGTGGTAGTACGGATATTTATGTTGTCACTTGAGGAAAATAAAAGGGTCCGGGTCATAAATTATTATAAACCTAAAAGTATATCTTCTTCAACTATCCTTATCTGATAATTTTGTAAGTATTGGGGCCCTGGAACTCAAAAAATTGAAGATACTATTCAAGATCTCTAAGATGCCTTTCTGAGATAAGGTCTTCCCTTGGACCCTATTGAATATTTAAGGGAAACACTTCTTCAAAGGCCTATTGAGAATATAATTGGGGAATAAAAGGTTGAGGATTATGATGAAGAAATTTTCAAGGCTCTCAAGGAAAACATAGAAGAAGACAATGAGTTTTGTGAACAATTACTAGAGAACTACCATATTAAAGACTTCTTGGTCAGGTTCTGCATGATAAGAAGAGAAGAGTACAACATTATCCTTCAAAATTGAGAGAAGGATCCTACCCTATATTTAGTGTGGGAGAATTCCATTGCCTATTATAGAGTGAATTCACTATGTGACACTGTGATAAAGAAATATGGTTACTAGGAAATCCTCTCAAATAATGATTGATCATTCTTGATGCCAAAGGAAGTCTCAAAACTCATTGAAGATCAAGCCCATGATGATGAATATTTTTTCAGAGAACAGATCCACAAAGAAGAAGAAGAGAAAACCATCGATGAAAATATCTTTAATAAGCAAGGATGTCAGGTGTTTGAAGAGATCCTTGAAGAAGTTCCTATTGATTTGATAGCACAATATCTTGTCGATACATGTCATGGAGTAAATTCCTTATGTTCCATGATGGAAAAAAAGTACAACCTCAATGATGAAGAAAATTGTTGATGAAGAACATTCCCATGAGATGCACCATGTTGAATATCCAACTGAAGTTGCTCAAGTTTTTTTTCTCCCTGCACACATAGACGAAGAAATGGTTAGTTTCAATGATACAAATGATTTCATGGAGGACCTATCTAACATGGTTGATCAACACATTGATAATTTCAAACTTATTTGGAGGCATGGATGGGATATTGGTTGTTCCAATTTTGATGAATATCCCATTGATGACAATTAGGGTGGATTTCAAATGAAGAATGATAAGTTGTTTCCTCCATAATGCTTGTCTACATTCTTATACAATTCAGATGTTTGGCAACACGATGATGATATGGTCATGGATTTTTTCCGACCACCCAAGGATGAATGGTTGCAGTACACCTATGTGGATTTCTATCCTTTCCTTGAGGATTATCCTTTTGAACACTCAGAAATATCACTAGAATAAGATTCTCAATCATTTTCGTGCTCAAATTTGATGAACATAAGGATTTAGTCAACCCAGAGAAATTGGAAACTCACACTACTGATGAGAATTTTTTTCATCCTGGGTATTTTTTCAGGTATGCATAGATAAATAAGAAATATGTTTCGAATGTGGATAAAGACTCTTTATTTAGACCTGAGCTTATTCCTTATCTCATAACTTCTACCTTGGGAAATCATGGTTTCTCCTTTGGATTTCTCATTTCATCGTAGCCTTCAGGGACCAGTGTTTTTCTAAGCCAAGACTAGGATGAGCCATTGTCCATATATGGTAGTCCTATTCAAATATGGGTAGATCAATATTGTGGCTATTCTTTCCAACATGATTTTCTCCCTCCCACCCACCTCCATGAGTTGCTTCCTATGATTCCTCACATGCTCATTTATTCTCATGATTATTTTGTGCTCGACTTATTTTTCTTGTATTACATGATTAAGAACAGGGGGAGATACCTTGATGAGATGTTGAGAAGGTGGTTACATTGGTTTTATGATATTTCCTGACATATTTAGGACTTGATTTCTGCGGGCCTTGGCCCCCAGGTAAGTAGGTGTTGGATCATGTTGTCATTGATGCCAATGGTTTGATTATTTGAGAGATTGTTGGATCATGTGTCATTGATGCAAATGGTTTGATTGATTGATTTCATTTATTTATTTCACGTAATTGATTGATTGATGATTGATGAGAATGATATATGTCAAAGTGGAAACCAATTGATAAAGATGGATCATTGAAAAGATGATGCATAGTTTTTTTTATGAAAAGATGACTCATTATTGTCTTATCATGATTGATAAGGTGCACAAATGGATGAACTCCAAGGTGGTCCCCTTATGGTGAAATCCCTCATGGGAAGATGCTTTGCAGATTGAGTTATCCTAGAAGAATGGTTGGAGGACCCATGCTTGTATGTGGAATAATGAGATGAAGATCAATGAATTTTTTGGTGAAACTATCCTAGATGGATAGTGCTTGTCATGCCATTTTTTGTGGTATGTGGAATGTCACATAACTCCTCACGGTTTGAGAGTTGTGGACTTATGAAGTTGGAGGACCCCCATATGAAAGCTTGAAGCCCCCAAGTTCAAAGAAGTCAAAGTGATTGAAAAGAAGAAATCATTATTTAAATGATAAAGTAAAGTGACAAAATCAAGATGGATTATTTAAATGTTAAAGAGAAGTGACAAAATCAAGAAGGAATATTTAAATGATAAAGTATTGGAGAACTTCATATTCATGGAAAGTGGTTAACCCTAAAATAAGGAAAATAGGTTAAATAACCTAGAAATCGTTTAAGTGACCTAGAAATGGGTTAAGTGACCTAGAAGATGAAAGTATAAATAAGAAGCTAGGATCTCTTATGAAATGTACATCTGGTAAGAATCCTTCTTGTGGATCAATGGAGAGCTTCTAGTGAGATTATCTTGTGGAGTATTGTTGGAGAGCTTATTGTGAGAGAATATTTTGCGTGGATCTCTTGAGCATGATTGAAGATCTATTCTGAGGAAGAGAGTGAGAGGATGATCTCATGGACACATCAAAGTTTTGGCAATGTCAGAGATCTTGACAGCAAAATTCTCGGAACTTCAAAAACCCTATTTTCTGAGGTATACCCGGGTTTCTTGTGCTTAGGGTGTGTATACATTAAGGTATGCGTGGGTTGTCTAAAGATAGGGAGCGTATGGTGGATAAAATGGTGAAGACTTGTGTTTGAGCTAGTGCCAAGATATTGGATGATTAGGCAGGTTCTAGATCTACATTCTATGGCCTCATATATATCACTAAGACACTGGTATGATTACGTCATTGTCTTTATGAATACTATTGTTTGATGTGATGGGAATTCTTAGGGCATTCTTGGTATGGATTCTATGATGTGGTTCAGTTTGGTTGATTTGGTTGATGGAGTGATCAATACTCTTGTGATTCAGTGGTGACATGATTGTGATGGTATACTAGATGCTTATACATGTTTGAGATAGCATTCATATTGATCTATTGCGGAGCATGAGAAAGATATTGGAGAGCTTGGGGATGTTGTGACTGACTGTGGGTTATTTTGGACAGTGGAATATAGAAGAGAAAGTGATTGCAGGTTGCAGAGGATTTGAGCATGTGAAGCAAAGAAAAACCCTAGTTGCTCAGAAGCATATGCTTGTTGCATTATACATTGGTCGCATGCACACATGATCTATAGTGAGCCAAGGAGCGTACACATGTGGGTTGCACTACTGGCAGGTCACGTACCTATTGACAGATTGATATATGTTGAGGATTGTTGCCTCATATCAGTTGGTGTTGAGGGTGTAAGCTAATTCTTGCATTATAGAGCTGGTACTCTTGTAGAGTTGTACTCTATTTAGTTATTGTTGATAAACCCCGGATTGTTGTCCATAATAAAAAGAAAAATTGTACATACATCTTGTGTTCTTTTTGTTCCTTGTGGTGATGACTTACTGATGATATGTGTTGTTGATATGTGTTCACATCTAACTGGTTATAAATGAAAACAATGGGTAATGAATAAATGTTTAATGTTAACTAGGGAGTTTTATGTAAAGAGGGAAGTTTTGGGAAAAGAGCCCCACACTCATTCACCCCCCCTCTAAGTGTGGTAGGTGTGTCCAACATTTGGTATCAGAGCAGGCCTTCACTCAAGACTTAACAAGCTTGAAGGAGATCCATAGACACACAAATGGATGATGAAGTTCTAATCCTTGATGAGGAAGACTATTCTACTTGGAGAATAGAAATGAGATTATATTTGAAGACAATGGGAGCA
>ML792458.1:0-14600 GCA_009831015.1 Picea engelmannii | reverse complement strand
GGTATGATTACATCATTGTCTTTATGAATACTATTGTTTGATGTGATGGGAATGCTTAGGGAATTCTTGGTATGGATTCTATGATGTGGTTCAGTTTGGTTGATTTGGTTGATGGAGTGATCAGTACTCTTTTGATTCAGTGGTGACATGATTGTGATGGTATACTAGATGCTTATACATGTTTGAGATAGCATTCATATTGATCTATTGTGGAGCATGATAAAGCTATTGGAGAGCTTGGAGATGGTGTGACTGACTGTGGGTTAGTTTGGATAGTGAAAGACAAAAGAGAAAGTGATTGCAGGTTGCAGAGGATCTGAGCATGTGAAGAAAAGAAAAACCCTAGTTGCTCAGAAGCATACGCTTGTTGCATTATACACTAGTCATGTGCACATGCGGGCTGTAATGAGCCAAGGCATGTACACATGTGGGCTGCACTACCAGCAGGTCGCGTACTTGTTGACAGATTGATATCTATTGAGGATTGTTGCCTCATCTCAATTGGTGTTGAGGTTGTAAGTTGAGTCTTTCATTATAGATTTGGTGCTCTTGTAGAGTTGTACTCTATTAAGTTGTTGTTGATAAACCTCATATTGTAGTCCATAATAAAAAGAAAAATTGTACATACATTTTTTGTTCTTTGTGTTCCTTGTGGTGATCACTTACTGATGATATGTGTTGTTGATATATGTTCACATCTAACTGGTTATAAATGACAACAATGGGTAATGAATAAATGTTGAATGTTAACTAAAGAGTTTTATGTAAAGAGGAAAATTTTGGGAAAAGAGCCCCACACTCATTCACCCCCCCTCTAGTGTGGTAGGTGTGTCCAACAGTAGGTGGGTCATTTTGATTTCTTGCATTTTCATTTGTGTGTTCATCCTAGTGTAGTTGCATTTGATTTCATATTTTTCTTTACATGTTGCTTTATTTTCATTTATGCATAGTTGTTTAATACATTTTCTTGAAATCATATTACATGTTAGTTAGAATTTTTTGAAAAATGCAAAATTTTATTTTTAATGGATAGTTGGATTTTTGAAATCTTGATTATATGAATAAAGGGGTGAGTGCACCACTCTTCGATATCCCAACACATTTTTTTAAGTGTGTGTAGGCATAGGTCTTACCAGAAGATGCATAGGTTCTCATGTACTCTATGAAGAGCACATGTCCTCAAGTAGGAGCCAAATTTTACCCCCCCCAAAGCTAGGGGTAGCTAAGGAAATGATGTCTCGAGGCTTGCAGGTTAAATACATGGAGTGTCAAGAGTCAGTTGAGTGGATAGAACCCCTCCTCTTACCACACATCACCCATTTATTGACAAAAACAACGTCCACCACTCTAGCTTGGCCCACAAAGGACACCATGTATTGCTTCATGAGGTAGTAAGTTTGGTCTCATGGTAAGTGCCATTTTAATAATTGAAGCATTTGAACATACTTCAAAGGGTCCTTTCTTTATTTTGAAAACGTTTTCTTGGAAATTATGCCTTTTCCTCATTTCACCTTGGTGGTTGACATGTTTTCCTAGTAAGTGGTTCACCCTCAGGAAAATGATTGCTACTAGGGGGTCTCCTTGAAGGGTCATTGTACTATTCCCATCCATACTTACCACTTTCCACACTTCTTTCCCCCTATTTCCTCGACTTTTGGGTTTTCGGGCTTATTGACCCCAAGAAGGGCTTATACCTCATTTCATAGGAAGAAAGGGATAAAGACCTAGAGGTGTTGTTGCTGGAAAAAGATAAATATCCATATATTATCCTCTAGATGCTTACCCCAAGGTCCCAAGAGCAATGAAACACTTCTCCACAAAATTCAAGGACCTTTAAAAAAGAAAACATATAATCAATAAATGTCTTGCTTGTTGAGGGAATGCATTTGCGGTGTCTTTTACTTTCCTTCCACATGGAATTCAATGTGTTCTTAGTGTCAAGTGGAATCACAATGTTCCTTACTTTCCATTGCACATAGCACTCAATGTTTTGTATCATAATCAATTAATGGAAAATAAAAGAGCTTGGAAAAATGTTACATTTCAAACGAGGATGCATCACACCCTCTACAAAGGAACCCATAAATGAGACCATATGATCCCTTGATATGTCAAGAACTCCATGCCTAAAATCCATACCCCCATCCACCTCATACTCATTACATGAATTAGAGAGGGTCTTCTTGGAAAACACTTCTTGACTTGGGGATTGATCTACCTAATAGGTCACCATGATAACCCTCACATACTTAAATTTGGAAAGTTGTATAAGGTCTTTGAGCATTTGTTTAATTTGAAAAAGGGGGATTCAATGCACATGCTTAGGTGGTTATTTTATTAAATGTGGATTACTTGGCATGATACATGTGACTTGTAGACATTTGGAGGGCATACTTGTTTGTATTTACAAGGTCTTTTTGGGTGTAAGCTATTCCATGGAGGATTTTTCCATTTGAACTTCATGGGGGGTTGAAAACCCCAAGGATGGATGCCATGCCCCACAGGATGGGCAGAGGACCCTAGAGCCATTACACATTTGAGATGATGGAAATTACCTTTATAGGAACTTAGAAACCACTAGGTGATGACATTCTAGCCTCTTCCACTTGGATGTTGGCCTTTGGAGGCCGAAGATGTCACCTTCCAAGCCTTGACGTCATGAGAGAGGTTAGGGTTTGATGGACTTGATGGTTCTGGAAGAGAGATGATGTGGTTTGAAGAAGGAATATGCATGAAATGACACTCTAGAGCACAAGATATGGAAACATGGCCTTTGTAGTCCCAACGAATTGCATATAGAGGCTCAATGTCTCACGTTTGAGGCCTAGCATCACCATTTTAGGGTATGTTGTCACCCTTCTAAGGGATTTAAATTATGTAATTTTATATTTTTAAGTTGTAAAAGAAAACAAAGGGGGCCAACCTCTTTTTAATTTGTTGTGGACATTTTAAAGTGGACAAATTGGTTTTAGTTCACCTCATATAAATAAAGGTCACCTCATTTTAATTTCATAACAAATCACTTGAGAATTACATAACATTCTTGGCTGAAATTTTCTCCCTTTGTCTATTGGAGGAAAAAGGCTAGCACTATCTCTTGTATACTTGTTTCTTGGCGATTTTGGTGGAATATTCTTGATAAGTAAGCATTTTTCATGCTATATCTTGGATTAGGTAAGAAATTTATGCAATTTTATGTTTTTCTTCTTGATTTCAAGGTTAATTTGTCAAAACCCTTGGAGGAGAATAAGGGCATACACTCTCCATCAAGATCTATCTTTGTTGTAATTGAAAATGTTATTTTGCAAAGGTTTCTACAAGGAGTTAAATGGCTTACACCCTTGTAGATTTACCTTGCTAACACTTGTTTTCTCTAGGGAGTAAAAGGTCTTACACCCCTAGAGAAGTAATAAACCCTAGCTCATAAACAAGAGACTCCATAGCCCAATATATAAGGAACTAATATTTTGCATTGGAGATTGAATATTATGCATTGGTAAATGTGATATCAAGGAGATTGAATTGTTTAAGTTTGGAATGTGATGCATTGTTATTTATGTGTTTATTTTTATGGGTATTTCCTGTATATGTTGCATGTATGCATTTACTGTTATTTCAGTATGGATTCGTGCATTTACAGATGTATTTGTATGTTTATGTTTTATATATAAGGCTTCTGAAAGAGTTCTGCGTGTATATATTTTTAATTGCATGCAGTTAGAAAATTTTATGTGGAATAGCTCATAATAGAAGTTGGGTATGTTACAGTATGTTCCGTAGAGAGAACATAAGTGTTCTTTGGTGTAGCATAGCCCGACTTGTTAGAATATAATGGATGTGCTTGTTTTACCATTGACAGTATCTTTATTGTCACCCAACCATAGGCTGAAGCCACCCTCCGAGCACCTTAACCTTGACAAAGAATCACTCTGAAAGAAAACCCTTGGCTAGATATCCAAACAAAGGGTAGCACACCTTTCCCCAAGGATAGCACACCAAAAAGAGATGATCAGATAGTTCAAACCCTAACCAAGAGATAGTCCAAGTCAAACATGATCTGCTAGCTGCAACAGCTACAATGGAAGCTCTCCTCAAACCTGTGCACAAGACTGGGCACTGCAGTGCACAATTTGTTGCTCTACAATTCTGAGACTACCTACCAGAATGAGAATTGGCCTCCTGTATTTATACTAATTTTGGCTAACTGCCTGGGAAAACTTCTCATTCTGGGTATCTGTCTGTTCAGTATATTATTATTTCTTCTGGACGACTTCTTCTCTTGGAGGCTAACAACCTAATATAAATTATCTTCTTGAGCCGACAAGTATTCTAGGGTTATTATCCAACTCATTATGGTTTCTTCTTGCTTCCCTAAGTATTCTATTCTCGTTAGGTTTGCACGTGGAGGTAAATACCTCCCACAGCTACCATAATATCAACACTCCCTCCTATCTAGGGAGGTATTACAGGTAATGGTCTTGAGCACAAAACATACCATTCACCTGATAGCATCAACATAGTCGTCTAGACTATCATCATCACCATCAGTTTCATCAGTTGCATCATCTCTCGAAACCATACTCCATCTGAGTAATTATACATGATGTTGGATAATTCACTCACACCATAGAGTGATACAAGATCTGTTCTTATGTCCTAGAAGTGTAGATGTTCTGAACCATTTTCCGTTTGGGAAATATCTGTCCTTTAATCATTCATCTAGTTGATAATCATTTACAAAACTATTGATAGTCTTCAAGGTAATTGGAAAAAAATAGAACACGATTGTGTCTATCCATAGTAGTACATAACTACAATCCAGTGGTACACTACCACACCAAGTAGCAAACAAGTAATTCATCAGTAACGTATATTCACGAACAGTGGAACATATCCACCATAGTATTATACATCTATTGTCATACAGTATTCATAACAATCATCTGGTATCAATCTGCATAGAAACAATGTTATGATATAAACTAAATCATCTGGGCCAATCTTTCACTCACATCTGTGATATCTTAAAGAATATCTGCCCTCAAAGTAGAACATCAAAGATGGTTTATCTGCCTTATTCTTCTCAAACAAGGAAGAATGATTGTTCTGATTTCTAAACCTGGACCATTCCTCACCCTGGGCCATTCCTATGACACTAAAAAAAGTGTAACCTCGAGAGAATGAATATGCCCTAAGGAATGCATGTCTCTTATTGTTGAGATTGGACCATTCCCCACCCTGGGCCATTCCTATGGCACTAAACAAATTGCAACCTGGAGAGAATGAATACACCCTAAGGAATGATTGTCCAGACCATTTCCTCTGTTAACCAGAAGAGGAAAATACTATCCTATACCAACCTCCAAAACGGACCATTCCTCATGTTAACCACAATGAGAAATCGGTGTTTGGTGAGGCGGGCTAGTCTTCTTGAGTAACCCTCAAGAAGAGAGACTTCCATAGACCACTCCCCGTGTTAACCATAATGGGAAGTTGTTGTCTATGGTACATCAGCAATCTGGACCATTTCCCATGTTAACCACAATGACAAATCATTGTTCGTCAGAAATCTCAATCCACTTTCCAAACAGGAAAGAATATGCTCATCCTGGACCATTATTCGAATTGAAAAATGATTTTCCATCAATCAATAATATATCAGTGCTCCCTCCCAACCTGGGATTCATCTCTTCCTTTTTCAATAAGGAAGTCATCTCCATGAGCTCCAACTTGAGTACGCAAACTCTTTCATCTTGGATAGAAGCTTTAGCAAAATGTATGCTTATCTGCTCATCTATGGAGATATGTATTGGAGAACCACTTTCTCCTTTATGGACTTCATCACATATAATGTAATCTTTGATTTCAAATGTACTTTGGTCTGGAACACTGGTTTTCTCTGAAGGCTTCATGTAGCTCTGATCAATAGAGTATATCATTGTTGGAAAACTGGAACATATCCATGTGGCACTTCTTCTGTCATAATCAGATTTGATCTACTGAGTAATCATCTTGATACAATATCTCTATTATAGAAAATATTCACCATGTTTTTGTTGTGCACTGGAGGTTTCCACCAAGTTGTCTTATTCTATCTGCATACATGGGTCTCTTTCTAGTATGCCTCAAAGTCTTGAGGTTGCTCTTCATACGCTCTTTATTCAATTTCTCTGGAGAACATTCTTTGCATTCATCTAATGTAGAACTCCAACTCATGGATGTTGTGGATGATATAATGACTCATGTAGAGATATGTTTGGTTTACTGGAACAAGTAATCATCATAGTCTTCTCCCTCCATCTGGGAGAACCTCTAGTTCTAGATCTCGCAATGCTTTCATTCATAAGTCTTACATACATTGTTCTTCATCATGACTTTCAGATCCTCTACTTGATTGCTTTTATTAAGTTCACATCAGGCTGACAATCTTGTGATTCTTGATACAATGAATGGTTGTTCTGGCTTCTCTTTCTTTATTTGAATCTTCATGTTCTTCCTTGTGTTTAGCTATTGGGTCCATGGAGTAGATTCCATGCCCTAAATATTCCATTTCTTTCTTTCATCACAGGATCATGTTTGTGGATGGAAAACCAGGGATACTTTAAAGGCTTCTCTTCGAAGAAGACTTCTTCTAAGGTTGAACTGAACACGTACTACCTGCTATCATGGATATATATATATATATATATATTATCATCTTCAATGCATCATAGGATTAGCTCCCTCCTAATCCTTGATTCATGTATGAATACATGCCCTTCTTTATGGTGATATATAATTGGCTCCCTCCATCTAGGAGAGTCCACGCTTCCGTCTTCATCCTCATTCCCTTTTGCAAGGTGTTATAGGTCTTTCTCCAATTTCCTCTTGATTGTTGACTTCTTTTTGTCTGTGCTTCTTCTAAGTCTATTCATGATGGATTCATCTTATCTTGCAATAGCTTTCACATGATTTGTTTGATGTATTTCATCATGTGTATTATCTAATTATATCCATCCTTATCTTGTTGTTCTTCCATAGGTATAGTTCTTCTTGGAACACATTATATTCCAAGAGATAGATATACAAGATATGTATAGAGATGATGCAAACAAGATATGTACAAGAAATAAGAAGAGTATTGTTACCTTTAGAACAAGAAGTCTCTTTCATCCTGCTTAGTCTTCTTTGTAGGTTCCTTTTCTTCGAAAATTTATGCTTCATGTTTCTCCTTCCTTTTCTTTAGTTCGGGAAATTGATGATGATGATTCTTGTAGTGACCATACTTTCAACAGTTGAAGCATTGTATTTCTGAAATATCTTTCTCTTGATTTGTCTTCTTCTTTGAACCAAACTTCCTTTTGTTCCTGAAATTCTTGAATCTTGTTGTGAAGGCTTGATCATCGTACTTCTTTTAGGGTTTCTATTTTGCACTGATCCTTGATTCTTCTTGAGCACAGCAAGTCCAAAGTTCTTCAAATGTCAGATACTCCTTTCTTGTGTTCATGCTTGCGGAAAATGCATCCCACGTATTGGGAAGACCATTGAGTACTATGTTTACCAACTCCTTCTCTGAGATGATCTCTTCAATAGATTTTAGTTGATCTCTTAACTGAGATCTTCTCACAAAGTATGATGTTATGTTGTCATCATCATTCATCTTCATGTCACGGAGCTCATTCTTCAGACTCATTACTTGTCCAATGTTACTGACTGAGAAGAGGTTTTGTTAGGGCATCATACATCTTCTTCGATGAGTCAAGATGGCAGATGTAGGGTATCAAGTGGTCTTTGGCAGATTCCACTATGATACTCATGGCATTGATGTCATCGTCTTTGAACTTCTCCATAGTTGCAACGTTCTGTGGTTCCTTCTCTTTTCCTTCTTCAAACACTGGTTTCACGATCTTTCCTTTCACGATATCTAGCACTTTATTCTTGGCAAGGATGAGGTCAATCCTTGTCTTCCATGATTTAAAGTTAGAATCTCCATATAACTTGTTCTCTGACTTCATAGAGTAAGTCATGGATGCTTTGACTTGGTCAACCCTAGATTTGACCAAAAACTCAAACTTCACGTCTTGGCTTGTTGAGAGTATCAGGAGATGTGCTAGGCTAGGGTGCATTGATCTATCTGGAGATTAGGTCAATCCCTTCACTTAAGTTGCATCAACAAGAGGATTAGGTTTTCTACAACTGCACCTGCTAGTAACCCTAGTGACAGTGCTATGGTGACTTCTCCTACTAGAAACCCTAGAAATATTTCTTCAACAAGCTTAATATCCTTACGGCTATGTTTCCTTGTAGCAGTTTAGACTAAATGAAGGAGGTGTGGGCCCATAACCTGTTAAAATATAATGGATGTGCTCATTTTACCATTGACAATATCTCTATTGTCACCCAACCATAGGTTGAAGCCACCCTCTGAGCACCTTAACCTTGATAGAGAATCACTCTGGAAGCAAACCCTAGGCTAGATAGCCAAACAAAGGGTGGCACACCTTTCCCCAAGGATTGCGCACCAACAAGAGATGATCAGATATTTCAAAACCTAACCAAGAGATAGTCCAAGACAAACATGATCTGCTAGTTGCACCAGCTACAATGGAATCTCTCCTCAAACTTGCACACAAGACTGGGCACTGCAATGCGCACAAGTTGTTGCTCTGCAATTCTAAGACTGGCTGCCATAATGAAAACTAGCCTCCTATATTTATAGTAATCCTGACTAACTTCCTGGGCTGACTTCTCATTCTGGGTATCTTTCTGTTCAGCATATTATTATTTCTTCTGGCCGACTTCTTCTCTTGGAGGCTAATAACCTAATATAAATTATCTTCTTGAGCCAACAAGTCTTATAGGGTTATTAGCCAACTCATTAGGGTGTTTTCTTGCTTCCCAGAGTATTCTATTCTTGTTAGGTTTACACGTGGAGTTAAATACCTCCCGCAAATACCATAATATCAACACGACTATGGGTGGTTGGGGACGTTACAATATGGTATTAGAGCCTCAATTTTCAACACTGAGCCTGGATGGGCCAAGAAAGTTGAGTTGAAGCAAAATGTCATAGAGGATTTATTTCAAAGTGGCCAAATTTCAGTTTGTAGAGCGTCCATGGTAAAAAAACGTAACAACAACTCTGTGGTTGAATTCATGAGAAAATGGAGAAATTCAGCCAAGTGATGAGATATTACTGATTTAATATCAATTCTAGCAAATTCGGACCTGGAATTGGTCGAATTTGAAGTTACAGTGAATCCATGATAGTTGGAGTGAGTTTTATAATTAAAATTCTCAATTCGTGAATTGAGTTTGGGAAAAATTTGTTCTAGAAATGTCAACCCACAGCGATCGGTTGTTACAGAGGTTGAACTGGTGTTATCAGGGTGAAATTGATCGAATTTCATAGTTGCAGAATGTCTATGGTGAATTGAAAAAAAAAAAAAAAAATCATGTGGCGCAGTGAAAAGCTTGGGATAGGTAAAATTTGACACTGCGCAACAAGGTATTGGCGTGTTGATGCCCGCGTTAAATTTTAGTAACGCACGGAAAAATGTGGGTGTCTGAGTGCGCACACTAAATTTTGGCACCAGTGGAAAATGTTGGCATGCAGGTGCGTGCGGTAAATTGTGGAGCCGCACAGAAGAATATTGTGTGCAGATGTGCGCGCTAAATTTAGCATTGCGCGGTGTGCACACACATAGTAATGGTGCACGTGGTGTGCACAGTATTGTAAAGCATGGAGGATTTTGGTTGGTGCATGCACAGTATGAGTATAAGTTGTCCCATGACAGTGTAATCAATGGTGCACGCAGATTATTGTGCGTGGTGGGAGCATATTGAACTTTGGCATCGTGCAATGCATAAATCGAAATGCATGTGGAATATCAGTACACGATACAAAAATTGTGTGTAACAGGTATCATTGCAAGAACCAAAACTGCGCACAGTGGATATTGGCGTGCAACGCAAAAATAGTGTGCGCAATTTATTGGCGCGACAGAGGAGAAATGCATACTGGTTATAGGTGCACGAAAGCACAATTTACCTTGTGGTGTTGTTGTGCACGATAAATATGGGTGTACAGGTTGAATTTTTGTGCGCGGGAAGTCGTTTGGAAGGAGAACAACAACAGAAAGAAGCAGATTTTCGCAACATTTTATATTGTTTGAACGTCATATTTTTGCAGCGCATTTTTTAGGGCTCTCTTGTGTTACTAGGTATATCTATAGAAAACATTGTCTAGATTTGGTTTATTTTGGGGTTGTTGTTGAATGAATGGAAGAACGAAGATGGCATTTGGGCTATGGAGTCTGGAATGAGCAATGCATTGTCGTAACATTGAACTATCAAGAGGAGAAGGATAATTAAGATGATGAGTTTGAGTTTAATAGAAAATTTTCATGGTATTAGAGGAAAAAGAAACACACAACCGCATCGGAGCATTATTTAAAATGAATTCAGCGTTGGTTTGAGAAGAAATAAATATAGTCTAAATTTTTAAGCCAAGAGCATCTCAGAGATGAACTCTAGGTTTTATATTCCTTCGATTCAGACAGATGAAAGTGAAATATAAGCTTACAAGAAACACATGTACTATGAAAGAAAACAAGACTCATATCACCACCAGTTAGAATCTTTTCGTAAATAGTCCAAAATTCGCTTATGCATTCATATATTCATTTTAATGCCAAAATTACAAAAATTCTTCCTGCACAAAGGGCAGGTTCCTTTCCCCCTTCTTCTTCCTCAAAATAATACATATATATAGAGGAATTATTTGTAGAATTTGAAATGCTCAGACTTCCGCATATTTCTAAAAATAGAGATAAGTTACAAAAAGGGAATGATTTAAAATAACAGTTATCCTATTTTAAAGGGACCATTTAAGAACAAGTCTATCATCTTTGGGGCCCCTTACCTCTACTACCAGTTGTCTAAAATTTGTTGAAATGCACTTAATTTTATTTGAGGACTCGTTTCATCTTAGCGATCTCCTCCTTTAGAGTATCTAACCAGACCGGTTGATTCTCTCTAACACTTTCAGTCATTTCAGCTATGGTTTATTTCTTTTGTGGCTTGCTCCGTTTCTTTTTAACAGCTCACTTGTTGATGACTAGATCCCTCATAACGGGATTTAGCCTAACTTCCAATTTCGAGTCTGTAGCAGGTTATGTGTGGAATTTAGTCACTAATATATGCGCAATTACCCTTTCCTTCTTACTCATAGGCAAATCTACCATGTTGCCTGAATAACCAGTCTCATTGGATATAGCTTTGTCCATGTACCTCAATTTTGTGGACACCGAAATGCTTTTACAGAGATCATAAGGTCGAGCAAATTTGGAGATTACTCCATTTATGGATAAGATGATGCCTCCATACTTGAGAATTGGTAGTTATAGAGTCCCAATCATGAATCACGGACAAACTTATGTACAAGTACATTGGTTTGCCATGCTCAGCTAATCCATTTCAAATTATTAGCTTTTGAGTTCGTTACATGGCGACATTCACCTGACATAATACAGTTGTGAAGTACTGAACGAGTGAAATGGGGTGATCTGACTATCCGTCGCCCATCCCACGAGTGGTGGTTTTGACATATTGAAACACATGACATTGGGACTTTGGCGAAAGTGGTTTCGGCAACCCACATTTCACCTTAATGTATCTCTGGACACACCACACGTCTATTTTCAAAACCACAATGGTTTTCCCGGTCTGCCTTCTTATGGTTAAGTCTTTTGCAAGTTTGTTGCCTGATAGGGGCTCCAGTCGTTGATCTGGGTCTTTTTATGATTGATGGTCTGTTGAGTTATACCTCTTGCGCCTCCTCTATGTTCGTCCATACACCGCTAGTTTTTGCATAGTTAAACACTTTGAGTTATTAACGGGTGAGAAGGTTGAAGTTTAGTTAAAAATAAGCAGAGGTACTCAGGGAAAGATTACTATGACAAAATATTTCATAATATGATCAAAATCCATGACCACAAAATGTCAAGGTATGAATTTGAGTGCAGCCATAAAATCTTGGGAGGCCACTACTTGAAGTCCTCTCATGTTAGTCAAGTATTCAATGGAATCTGGATAGAGGAATAGATCATGTAGTGAAGGAATTAGTGAACACTCCCAAAGAAGCCAATATACAAATTAAGTAATGCATTGGAGTAAGATCTATTATAAAAGGAATTGACTATCATAATGATAGTAATCAAATAAAGAAAGAGGCTTATTGCATATTTGGATAAAGAGTGCATCATATTCAGGGATTAGCTATGCAATTATAGAGTAATGCTTCCCTTGTGGTTATCAGAGTGCGCAGTGGAAGCATGGTATGAAAGGCATTATTATGGAAATGATAGAATTGGATTGTGCAAGGTAGGTTGAAATCATATTGGTCAAGACAAGGGAAAGTAATAGCCAGCAAGCAAATCCAAGTATTGATATGATCAGTTAAGGAAGGAATAAATCAAGTACCTCAAGAAGGAATTTGGTGTTAACTGTCCAAGGTTACTCAGAAAACATGACTAGAAATAGAATTGGGTCATGTAGGAGTTGGATCAGAGGGATCCAAAAAATAAATGGATGTTGAAGATCCAAAAACTATAATACAACAAGATTGGAATCATAATTCATCCAAGTATGAGTTGGGATAGATGGATCCAGGAAATAAATAAAATTTGAAGGTTAATATCATTTTAGTATTTGGATGGAAAAACAAAGCCATCCAAGAGTGTTTTGACTAGAAAGTGCTCAGATCAGAAATATTCATGCACAGTAATTACAATGAAGAGAACTTGAAGGTTTAGGGATCCAAAAGAATGGAAGACTTATGGGATAAACAAGGAAATGTGATACAAGAAGAAAGAAGTTTTTGCAATTACTATAGAAGCAAGTATTTTATGGCTTGTTGGGACAACTATAAAGTGAGAATGCTTGCATGTTTGCAAGTGTTGCTAATAATGTGGCTGCATATGAAAGAAAGCAGCAGAAGGATGGAATGTTGATTATAAGACTGATAAAGAGGCATAAGAGCTTCTATTGTCATCAACTAATTAGGTAGCATTAAAATTGTTTAATGTCAACCATGCAGGTAAGTATTTCTCTTTTGAAATTATATTGCATCATTTCTTAAGGGAAATTCAAGTAAGGATTTCCTCAAATTGAAGTTTATAATACATTGTATGGTATTGTTTAAGTGCATTGACAGGATTAAGTTACCACTAAGTGTGGTAAAGGCTAGAGACTTGTTATATTTATCAAATCTTTTAGCTTTTGAATGAACACACTGACATAGTAGCATGTCATGTTAATTTGGTTATGAGACAATAACCAAAGAAAAATAAAAGATAAGAACTTGTTATAGGAATGATGCTAAGAAAGCTAGTCATGTATGAGACCGGGAAATGGTTGGATATCGCAAGGTATGGTTATAGAAAGGTTATGTGCGACACAAATACCCAATTATCTTCATACCTTTAAATAAAACTTGGACTGCAACCTTTTTGTTAACACTAATAAACACTACAGAATTGTATTCTTGGTGTAGTGTTCAGGTCGAAAAGGAAGGCATCCAAGTAATTGTGAAGACAATGGGAAGTGTGTGGAGATGTGTCCAGACATTGGCCATATTTCCAATTTATGGATGGTGAGATGCATGACTTAGATAAAGCTCATTCTGAAAATAAATGCAAGAGTGCATTGAATAAATTGGCATTGAGAGTCGCACTCATGCCTGGTAAGTGGCAGAGTTGCACTCATACATGATGGAATTGTATACTTAAATGCATTTTGTGAGTGCATGTATATATGTTTTTGCATGGAAATAATTATACTAATGGTTGAAAATGTGCTAACTCAAGAAGTTGAGAAAATTTCAGGAACTGTTAAACATTGCAATAGGAAAGTTGCAAGTGAGGTAGTCACGGGAATAGTGACTACAAAAAATTTCATGTTCAGAAAATTGAAGAAATGAACTTATTGTTATTAATTATGAACATGCATATGCATAGAATGATGAGTCATTCTATTTGCTTAAATTGTTTGGTAATTGTGATTGAATTTCTAGGTGCAAGCAATTCTAAGATCATTGCATAAGGTGATTTGCATGTTGAAGTATGATATACATAAAATACTGACAATTTGTTGGTTGTATGCAATATATAATCACTGCAGAAAAAAATAAATAAATAAAAAATAAAAAATAAAAATAAAATAAATAATAATAATAATAATAATAATAAGGTATTTAGCATGGTGTTTGCTAAAATACATAAGGAAATTACATCCTATTATTGCAACATCAATGAAAAATTATGAAATAGAATTTCATATTTTGGAAAAAGTCAAATTCGTTATGAAATTAATTGGATTTCTAAAATGGAATTTTTTTTATAATTCTCCCTCGTGATAACTGCATGTGTATGATGCAGGTGATATGATAATGATTAAATTTGGAACTCCTAGAACCACGGTGCTTCGAGACTTCATGCCCGGCCTGTGTTGGAGCCCTGGAAGGAAAGTTGAGCAATCGATTAACTATTGGACAGTGAAGGTGTTGGACACACCTACCACACTTAGAGGGGGGGGTGAATGAAAGTGGGGATCTTTTTCCC
>ML792457.1:221626-232568 GCA_009831015.1 Picea engelmannii | reverse complement strand
CCTGAGAAGGTAGAAGCCATTAGAGAATGGTCAGCACCAAAGAATGTGACATAGGCTAGATATTTCATGGGCCTTGCAGGTTACTACAAGAGATTCATTGGAGGATTCTCGAAGATAGCACACCCAATCACTTCCTTGCAAAGAAAGGGTATGAAGTTCCAGTGGACGTTGGACTGTGAAAGGAGTTTCCAACATTTGAAACAATTATTGACAAGTGCTCCAATACTAAGGATTGAAGACCCAAATGAAAATTTCATTGTATGCACAGATGCATGTAATGAAGGACTGGGTGGAGTCTTCAGTCAAAATGGATTTGTGATATGTTATGAATCAAGGAAGTTGAAGGAGCATGAAAGAAACCATGCCACTCATGATTTGGAGTTGGCAGCCATAGTGCATGCCCTGAGGAAATGGAGACACTACCTCATGGGAAAAAGGTTTGAGTTAAGAACAGACCACAATGGTTTGAAATATTTATTTGATCAACCAAATATAAATGCTAGACAAAGCAGATGGTTAGAATTTCTAAGCGAATATAACTTTGATATAAAGCATATCAAAGGGAAAGAAAATAAAGTGGTTGATGCACTCAGCAGGAGGGTGCATGAGATTCATGCTACAACCATCAACATGTATCAGACTGATGTTAAAAGAAAAATTCTGGAGGCTGCAAATACAGATCTGTAGTACAGAGAATTGGTAGCAATGCTACAACAAGGTAAGACACCACAGAAGATGGATATTTATAAATTGGGAGTAGATGGAATACTGCTGCACAAGAACGTATTTTTTATACCAAATGTCCAGGACTTGAAACGTATAATTTTGCATGAGATGCATAATGCTCTGTATGTAGGGCACCCTGGATATTAGAAAACTGTAACAACGGTCAAGAGCTAATACTTTTGGCCAGGTATGAAGAGAGAAATTGTAGAATACATCGCTAGGTGTATGGAATGCCAGAAAGTTAAAACATAGCATAGGCACCCAACATGATTGCTACAACCTTTGCCCATTCCTGAATGGAAGTGGGAAGTGGTGACAATGGATTTTATTACGAGATTGCCCAGAATAGGCAAGCTACATGATTCAATTATGGTAGTGGTGGACAAGCTCACAAAAGCTGCCCATTTTATTCCACTAAAAACTACTCACAAAGCATCAGATGTTGCTGATATTTTCATGAAGGAAGTGGCACGATTGCACGAAATTCCTAAAACGATTGTGTTTGACAGAGACTCGAAATTCAACTCGAATTTTTGGAAAGGATTGTTCAAAGGATTCAGAATGAATCTGAAAATTAGTATAGCTTATCATCTCGAGTCTGATGGAAAGACAGAAAGAGTGAATAGGGTGATAGAAGATATGTTGAGAATATATGTGATGGACAAACCATCGAAATGGGAAGACTACCTACACTTGGTAGAATTCGCTTACAATAATGGGTATCAGGCATCATTGAAAATGAGCCCATTTGAAGCACTTTACGGCAGAAGGTGCAATACTCCAGTAAGCTAGGATAATCCAGTTGATAGAATAGTAGTCGGGCCAAAATTGTTCAAGGAGATGGAGGACCAAATGTTAAAAATTAAGAAGAATTTGAAAGCTGACCAAGACAGACAAAAAAGTTATGCTGATAAAAATAGAATCCACATAGAATTTAAAGTGGGTGATCATGTTTTCCTGAAAGTGAAAGCTAACAGGAGCTCCCTGAAGCTGGGAAGCTGTACCAAGTTAACAGCCAGATTTTGTGGACCATTTGAAATCCTAGAGACAATTGGTCCAGTTTCTTATATGATTGCATTGCCTGCATCTATGTCTGTTCATAATGTCTTCCATGTATCATTGCTAAAGAAATATATACCCGATGCTAATCATGTTATTGATTGGAATGTTATTCAGGTGGAGCAAGAAGGCGCTTTCCAAGTGCATCCGGTGCGCATCTTGGATCGAAAAATCAAACAACTCCGGAATCCATCCATAGGGCTTGTAAAGGTCCAATGGATCTGGTACGGACCCGAAGACGCTACTTGGGAGCATGAGGATGGAATGCGGGCAGAATACCCACATCGTTTTGAAGAATTTTGAGAATTTTGTTGTATATGGGTACATGATGCACCGAGGACAGTGCATAAATAAGGGGAGGGGATTGTAATATCCCTCGGCCGAACCCAAATGTAAATATAATCCAAGTATATTTAAGCTAGTGAGCTGTTTAGACATCATTTTTGTAATACAACTTTCATGGCATGGTGCACGCATATACTGCGCAGTAAAGGGATGTAATGTGCACATTTCTGAATACCGCGCGCAGTAACTAAGGTGCGCGCAACCTTAAAGACAGAGGATACATCGCGCAATAACAAAGTGCGCGCGATATTAAGGTCAACGAACCTTTGTGTATATAATATACATTATAGGCTGGTGAGCCAGTATTATAAGCCGGAATGCTTATGTCTTGGAATTAGGCCAGCGCGCCAAGATGTTAAAGGCTAGAGCGCCTACTTTGTACATGACTCATGATTAATATAAAATACATCACTGCATGTAGACTGACCACGATAAAAGAGATGGGGGACTGAACTTCACTAGTTAGGGAAAGGGAGGGCCAAAAGTCAAGGGAATATTATATTAATATTTTCTAAAGCATAAAGTCTGGATTATTAGTTTATAGAGAAAGTGTTCTACTACCACATTTAAAAAATTAATCTCAAGAGTTTGTTAAGACATCAACTAACCTCAAGTCAGTTGACTTGGGGATCCCCCCTTTTCACTAAAACTTTTCGGTTAAGCTTCATCTTCAAACACACCTTTCTCGACTCTTCTTACTTTTGAAGAATACTTTTTGAGTTGCATGAGAATTGAGAATTTCTATTGGTTTCTTTATCTTGTATTTTAATATAGCTTTCCTTTTATTTCATGTCTTTGGCGCTTGACTAACTTCATTTGATGGATTCTAGCATGTGCTTTGAAAATAATTCCACTTGCTTGGATTTCGTGTGAGTAGATTTTGAATTGCTTTTTTTGCTTGCGTTACCTTACTTGTAACATAAGATTGTCCTAGCTTATTGACACATTTGATTGATTTATGGCTTATGTGATTTCAAGGTTTAACGTGATTTCATGTATGTTGGAATATTTAGCAATATTGAGTTGGGGGGGGGGGTGAATCAGTAGTGCACATTTTTATCAATTTTATAACTCTTTTTAACTTTCACTACTCATCCTAGGGATTATAATTAACAATGCATAAAACTAACCATGTCATCAGAGTCACAATACATAGATATTTTACGTGGAAACCAAAATCAGAGAAAACTACAAAATAATTCTTTTATAAAATCATGTCAGAACCAACCTAAAACTAAAATGTTTGCGGTCACCAACCTGCATGAGACAACAATATCCTCTCTTAAGCACCAACTCAACAACAATGCTTGCAAGCAACAACATGCAGGAGACACCAATCCCCTTTGTTGAGCACCAAATAAACAATGCTTGTAGGAACTAACATACAACTGCAATGTTTGTAGGCACCAACCTGCAGAAGACACCAATCTCTTCAAACTGTCAACAATTCTATAATATCTCTTTCCTTCCTTCACCTGTAAAAATTTGTTGCACTATCTTTTCTGTCACAACACTTTCTATCAGTTCGCAACCTGCATGATTTCAGAAGTTCCTTTGACCTTGCACCTCCCAACCACCCTTAGACATATGCATCCTTCTTCCTTTCATTTTTCTGCAATCCGAGAACCTCTGAGCCTTAGCCTTTTCACTCTTGCATACTCGAACCTCAAAACCTCTTCATCTATCACATCTTCATTCTCTCATTCTTTTCTTCAAGAAAAAAATGGGTAATTTATACACTCCATGATTTCAAGGATTTGTCCACAAGAATAAACTGCTCATTGGGTTGTCTCCATATCCATGCTTTCCATAAAATTTGAGGTTTACAAATCCTTCAAAACCGACAAAATCCCCCTTGGTTTCATGCATAATTTGCTCACAGACCCTAACACAGGCTTCAACACTCAACAAATGTCTAATGTAGTTCCTCGAATTGATTGTGGTCGTCGATTTTTTCTCTACCCATCAAAACACACAACAAAAAGCCTTGTCACTCAACAACTGTCCGATTTCCCATCGGATTATCTCTCGATCGTCGATCTAATCGTTTGATGGTTCATTGCATCACTGGTTGGTTGGGACCACCGAGATATTGACCATCGAAACTACCAAGTCATCGGGCTCATAGGCCCTCGTGCCCTCTACCTTTTAACTATACTACTTTATTCTTGATTGCACAATAATCATTCAATCTTCCATTTCCCAATCAAGTTTTGTCCGTTGATTTGGGTTTAATTGATCCACTGTACATCGGGACCACCAGGTCCATCAGCCTACCAGCCTATTAGGCCATTAAATTTTCACCCATGACTCTTAGTCCCAATGCACTATGCTACCAGGCTCACTAGGACATTGGCCTGTCGGGCCTATCAACTCCTCGAGTCTACCGGCTATTGGCCCTCGGGCCTTCAACATTACCAATTTTAACAAGCTTATGATATTTGATACGTCGATGTGATGTGGTTGTTGACCTGATCTCCAGGTGAGCTTCATTTGCAGGTCCTTATTAGCGTGGCATTGTACGAGGTTTGACACGTGACATTGGTCACCTGCATCTTCTTTGTCCGGCGTGTCCTCCACGTGGACTCCTTCCATGGGCGTTGGATGACATGACACTAACGTGGTCGTGACATCAACACTTCCTCTGGCTCTTCTTCGTACACCATGTTGACTTGGCACTTGACACGTGGCACTATCCTTGTTTCTTACATGGTTCTAACATGGTAGTTGATGCAACGTCTTGATTGGCCCACCGGTTATCAGGCTCACCATGCCACTTAGGATTCGGCTCATCGACCCACCTGGGTGCTGAATTTTTGGGCCCTCGATACCTTAACATTGCCACCCGATACGGTATGGAACCATTATGACCACTAGGGCTTCGCCTCTCTGGAACTTCAAACATGAAACTTCAATATTTTCTGTTTGATCCTCCGACATCTGATATGGGACTGTGCTCTGTGGAATCATGTCGTTAGGAAATCGATTCACTAGGACCTTGGGCCCCCAGAACTTCAACACTGCAATGCTCCTCCAACCATTCAATATCCCATCTGCGAGCATGATGATGTGGCAGACAAGGTGGCTTCTGCGTGGCTCTTTGTATGTCTCGGTTGCTTTCATGATGGATAACATGGGATATTCGTGATTCTAACATGACTATTGACTTGCCACGTGGTGTTGACATTGCATCTAACGTGGCCACTGATCAATTGGTTTGTCGGCTCACTAGGACATCGACCACTTGTGAGGTTGTTTACCACACCAATACTCTGATCTCTCTATCTCTGGTATGTTGGGGCCCATGTCCAAAAGTTAACCTTTTGCACTTGGTTCTATGACTTGATCATTTTTATTCAAACTACATAATGTGGCTTTTTCATTATAAATCCTTCAAACATGATTTTCTTTGTGAATGTGGAATTAATCGTCGTCTCCATTTCTTCTTATACACCTTCATACTTAAATTATGGCTTCTTCATGTCAGTTTTCACACATAGGGATTGTTCAAAACACATAGACGTTCATATAACTCAGAGATATAGGTTTCACACATACTTTATGTAGCTCGAAATCCTTGCAACTTCTCTGCTTCCTCTGTCCATTTCCTGGACACTTCCTTGATCTTTTTCTTTAACATTAATGACAACTAAGAACATAAAAGATCATCAATTCTCACCCTACATGTGATATCAATGATTGTGTACCTTTGAGATCAATGACAACACAATCCAACAATCTCCCCCTTTGTCATTGATGGCAACGCATAGTCTTTTATGATATTCCTTCAGTTTGCACAATGTTACTCTCTTTCTTCAAATCTCCCCCTTTATCTATACTCTCCCCATTTGACATCAATGACAAAGGGATTTTCTCCCCCTTACATTATACTCTTTATTCTTTGATCTACAACCCAAAACCTTCTTGTCTTTTTGTAGCTCCCCCTGAGTTGGTACTTGTTTTTTTTTTATTATTATTTATTGTACCATTTCCTTATTTATGCACACTACCCCTGAGCTTTTGTTTTTGTTGAGCTCCCAACAACTCTCAATTGAAGCTGACATACCTTAATCAGAAATGGGAATGAATCCCATATTCTGTATAAGATACTCAAATGTATCTTTGGGCAGTGGTTTTGTAAACATATTTGCAATGTGTTCCTTTGTTGGCACATATTCCAGTTTTACAACTTAGTTTGCAACTTGTTCTCTTAGAAAATGGTACTTGATAGGTATGTGTTTTGTTTTTGAATGCATGACAAGGTTCTTAGAAATTCTTATTGCACTGGTGTTGTCACATAGTATAGAGATTGGTTGTTTGTAATCAATCTAAATGTCTTGTAAGGTCTGCTTCATCCAAAGAACTTGTGTGCAACAGTCTGCTGCTGCAATATATTCAGCTTCTGCAGTTGACAAAGAGATTGATGACTACTTTTTACTCAACCAGGAAACTAGGCAATTTCCTACAAGGAATGCACCTCCACTTGTGCTTTTTCGATCATCTACACATCCTTCCCAATCAACATTAGTGTATGGATTCAAGGTAAAATCTTCACCTTTTGGATACCATAGTCCGTAGTCCAAAGTAACCTTCAGAAATTTGAATATTCTCCTGACTGATTGTACATGAGATTCTTTTGGTGCAAATTGCAACCTTGCAACAATTCCAACTACTTGCATCACATTTGGTCTTGAAGCTATTACATACAACAAGATGACAATCATAGACTTGTACATTTTTTGATTTGCTTCCATGGATTCATCATCTTTGTTGAGCTTGCATCCTGTGATCATAGGAGTGCTCACTGGTTTGCAATCCTCCATTTTGAACTTCTTGAGCATCTCCTTAATGTATTTCTTTTGTTATATAAATATACATTTGTTTGATTGAGAGATTTGTAGTCCTAAGAAGAATGATAGCTCGCCTAGCATTGACATCTTGAATTCACTCTACATCTCTTCAACAATTTTTTTGCTTAGCTTGTCAACATTACTTCCAAATATTATATCATCCACATAGACAACAATTATTATCATGTCTTTGTCCTCCTTTTTGATGTAGATGTTATTCTCTGCAACGTCTCTTTTAAAACCTCGTTGTGGTAAATGCTTGTTTAGTCTAGAGTATCAAGCTCTAGGGGCTTGCTTTAGGCCATAAAGAGATTTCTTGAGTTTACACACATAATCTCCATCTTCTGATAATTGAAATCCTTCAAGTTGTTCAATGTATACTTCTTCCTCTAAATTTCCATTTAGGAATGTTGATTTAACATCCATTTGATAAATTTTAAAGTTCTTGTAGCAAGCAAAGGCCAGAAACATCCTGATTACTTCCAATCTTGCTACAAAAGAAAAAGTTTCTTCAAAATCAACTCCTTCAATTTGAGCATATTCCTTGCATACCAATCTTTCTTTTTTTCTCACTACTTGTCCATTTTCATTTTGTTTATTCCTGAAAACCCATTTAGTGCCTATTACTTTTTTATGCTTGGGTCTAGGAACAATATCCCATATTTGGTTCTTTTCAATTTGGTCCAATTCATCATTCATGGCATTGATCCAATGTTTATCTTGGTTGACTTCTTCAAAGTCACGAGGTTCTATTGTAGATAGTAAAGAAAATTTTACTTGATTATTTATTCTTCACGTTGTTTGAGGTCCTACACTCCTATTTCCAATAATTTGGCTTTCAGGATGATTCTTTTGTACATACCTTGAAGGAGTTTTTGTGTCCCATATTTTTCTTTCATCTTCCTCTTGTGTTTGTTGATCCTTCTTTTCTTGTTGTTCTTCCTCTAATACTTCTTCTTCTTCTTGTTCCTCTTCACACCGTCCTTCTTGTAGATATTCATCTTCTTCTCTGCATTTTTCTTCTTTTGAAATATGGTTTGTAAAGTGTGACTTCTCATCATCTGCCTTCACATTTGTATTCATTACTATCTTGTTCAACCTTAGATTGTAGCATCTATAGGATTTATTGTCAGATGAGTAACCTAGAAATATTCCTTCATTTGTTCTAGAATCAAATTTGTTTTGTATGCATTATATTCTTTGCACGAGGAAATTTTTTTGGCTCGGGAAACGTGTCACATTTTTGAGTGGTTTTTCGGCACATGGTTTTTGCCGATGGTTTTCTATTTCCGGTTAAGGAATTAGGGTTGTTGACTAATCCAAGTCATTGGGTTAGGGTTTTGGATGCCATTGGCACCTATATGTATATTGTATTGTAAACAATGTAACACTATGAATGAATATAGAATATGTTGGTTTTCCCGGTTTGGGTATCCAGGGGAAAAATCTCTGTGTAATGTTTGTATTTGCCATTATATCTTTTATGTTCTTTTACTGAAAATTTGTTTGCAGTAAATATTGTACAAGGTTAAAATCTACATTTGGTATCAGAGCTTTGTTGGCTTCAGGGGAACGCCTTTGTGGTCAAGGGTTTGGCTCGGGACTGTGATAAGCCTTGTTATAGTGGGAGATCTGTGGTATTGATTTTTCAGGTGAGAAGAAATGGCAAGAAATTCAATGATGGAGATAAAGAAGTTTAATGGGAAAAGTTTTGAGCTATGGAAGCTCAATATGGAAGATCTATTGGTGGACAGAGATCAATGGATCGCGATAGATCCAGGTACTGCACCTACAAGAACTTCAACAGATGACTGGAAAAAGTTGGATTGGAAGGTGAAGAGCACAATCCCACTGTGTCTCTCAGATTCAGTATTACTGAATGTGTTAGAGGAAGCTACTGCGAAGGATTTATGGGATAAGTTATGGAATTTGTATCAGTCTAAGTCCCTAGTAAATAAACTATTACTGAGAAAGAAGTTGTATAACCCGAGGATGAGAGATGGAGACTCGGTGGCAAAGCATTTGAATGCCTTCAATACTGTGGTAAGTCAGTTAGTATCTGTTGAGATTAAAATTTCAGATGAAGATAAATGTATCAGTTTATTGTGTTCTTTATCAGACTCGTGGGATAGTCTGGTTGTGGCCATAGGTAGTAATACAACTTCCTTGAAGTTTGATGAAGTGGTCTCATCCTTGTTGTCGGAGGAGATGAGACAGAAGAATGTGGAAGGACAGAGCACAGACACATTATTTGCAAGAGAATGTTCCCATGAAAGAAATAGATCTAAGTTATCTAGTGGGAGATCTAAGTCTAAGGGTAGAGCTAAATCTCCCAGAAATTTTGTAAAGGTAAGTTGGAGATGTGAAAAAGAAGATCACTACAAGAAGTAGTGTAGATCTAAAGTTGAGAAAAAGAAGGGATTTGAAGAATCTCCTTCTACAGAAGAAAATACCTCCAAGGAAGAAGGAGGGGATGTGTACTTGGCTTCTTCAAGCACACATGCAGATAATGAAGAATGATTAGTTGACTCAGGTGGATCTTTTCATTTGACTCCCCACAGGGAGTGGTTTTGTGAATATGAAATGTATGATGGAGGTAATGTTTTCCTAGGTGATGACTTGACAACCATAATCATAGGTCGAGGAAAAGTTAAGTTGAGGCTTGTTATCGCACAGTTTGTAGCTAGATCAAGAAAGGGTAAAGGATAAAGGCCAAACTAGCGTAATAGGAACCTTCCCCACCCAATGTCACCTCGATGGGGAGGTTCTTTATGTTTAGGGAGGCTAGCCCAAGGGAGATGTCCCTGGCAACCTGGGGTTTTGAAGAGGCTGAAGTATAAGAATCAAGGCAATGTTTCCCCCTCATAGGTTACCACCCGAGGTCAGATAATCCGTCTAATCAGCCAATAAATGAAGTGCATGCCCAACTGAAAACACCCGCTCGGAACAAGACAAGAGCAATACAATGTATATATATGCAGGCTATAACTCAAAGGGTTAGTACTTCATGTGATTATTCGACAATTCATATGTAAGCAATGAGACAATAGATATCAATGAGATAAAAGTTTCATCAATACATCAATATAAAAATATCAATTCACCAATAACTATTGATATGATGCAACAAACAACATATCCAATCAACCATTTACTCAATAAATGCCCTTAATCATCATCTAATTGCTTATTATCAACATTTACTGCTTCAAGATGAGATAACCAACTGTGACGTCAGCCTAATCAAGGTTAGTTTATTAGTTAGGGTTTCAAGAATTAAAGTTTGAAAAGTTTGTTTTGGACACTATGACCTCAACGTTGTGTGCCTAAGATCAGTGCCTAAGGGTATATGGAGTCAATAAAGGAGAGGATGCAAAATTGAAGGGGTAACAAGCTAAAGACGAGAGGGAAGGGTTCTAGAGTGTTGCAATGGCAGGGCCCTAGAATCAAAACCCTAGGGGAAAGAGGCTCACTCTAGTGTTTCTTAAGCAAGGCCTCATGCTCTTTCCTCCTTCTTTAGGTAAAACTTGGCAAACGACTAGCATAAGAAGAGGGTTAAAACAAGAGGATTTAATGAGGGAGAGTGTTGTAAAGATAAGGCTCTATTACTAAAACCCTAAAAGATGGACGACCCTAGGTGTAGATAACCTAGGCCTAGGACGTCACCCTCCTTTTAACCTTTTAAAACAAAAAAACTAGCTTAAGGGAAGAAGTTAGATGAGTGTAGCAAAGGCTAGGCTCTATCTTCCTCCTTCAATGGCTGAATATTTCTATTTAAGGGGACATATGACAAGGACCTACTTGTGTGCTTGTCACCTGGGGTTTTAAAATCAACAAATTAATAAGTTAATGCAAGAATACTAACCTACAACCATTCAATCAAGAAGTTTTGCAGGAAAAACACATACATATCATGAAGAAAAGCATGTGCAAACCCTAGTTGTAAACCTTCCTCAAGAGAA
>ML792457.1:200476-213306 GCA_009831015.1 Picea engelmannii | reverse complement strand
GCTTGCTAGGGTACCCTATCAATCCCCCCAACCATGGTCAAGTGGGTTAATGTAAGATCCAAGTAGTTGTCAAAAATAAAAGGAATTTGATGCATATATCTAAAGGTTATGATGATCAAATACAACACATACCATGATACCTGGACCAATTGCCTCGTGGAGTAAGAGTCTTCTCCGATACAGGTCCAAACCAAAGGTGATGGGTGCTGTTGTTGCTAACAGGACAACTCTGTTGAAAAATAAGAAAGATGGGCCCTCCAGGGCCATGCTCAGGTCAATTCTGCTCTCGGTACTCCATGTCTAGGACCTGTGGGCCTCGAGACATGATCTCTTAGTTATCCCTAGTAAATGGGGATAACAAGGCTCATAGATGGAAGGATTAGAACACTTCCTGGTGTTTTGCACATCCCAAGTTTGGCCAGAAATTTGATTTCTGTAAGCATAATGGATGATGCAGGGGTAAAAACAATATTTGAAAAGGAAACCTGCAGGATTGTTCGAGGAGCAATGGTGTTTATGAAGGGAGTTCGGTTTGGAACTCTGTATAAGATGCAAGGAAGAACTATTAGTGATGAGTGTAATAGTTCCATTGTTCCTGATATTGGAGTTGAAGAAGAAAGAATTCCTACAGTCTCTGGAGAAAAGGTTATGATGTGGAATCAAAGACTGGGGCATATCGGAGAGAAGGGTCTTCGACTACTACACGGTAAAGGTATGGTTGAATGTATGTCTAATTGCTCTCTGGATTTTGATTTCTGTGAACATTGTGTATATGGGAAGCATAATCGGGTAATATTCCCTTCTGGTGCGATGAGGGAAGAACAAATTTACAGCTAGTGCATAGTGATGTTTTTGGACTTGTATCGGTCCCATCATTGGGAAAATCTATGTACTATGTCTCATTTATAGATGACTTCTTGAGGAATACTTGGATATATTTTCTCAAGAAGAAATCTGAAGTCTTTGACATGTTTAAAGAGTTTAAGGCTCTTGTTGAGAATCAAACAGAGAAAAGAATTAAGGTGTTGAGGACAGATAATGGCAGAGAGTTATGTGAGAATGAATTTGAATAATTCTATAAGAAGTGCGGTATAGAAAAGCAAAAAAATACTCCATATACACCTCCACAGAATGGAGTTGCAGAAAGGATGAACATGACGATTATGGAAAAAACAAGGTGCATGCTCAACGGTGCCAGGTTAGGACAAGAATTCTGGGCAGAGGCAGTGGTTACTGCATGTTACCTGGTCAACAGATCACCCTCATCAACGTTGGATGACAAGACTCCACAAGAGGTTTGGATTGGTAAGAAACCTTCTCTCACACATCTCAAGGTATTTGGCTGTGATGCACATGTTCATGTTCCAAAGGAAAACAAGAAGGCTGAAAAGTGTATCTTTATTGGATATAAATATGGTCTCAAAGGTTATAAGTTTTGGAACCTAGAAACTAAGAAGGTAGTGTACAACCGAGATGTTGTATTTAGAGAAATGAAGGATGATGTTAAACATGAAGTCCTACCAAGTAAGGAAGAACCAAAGAAAATAGAGTTTGATTTAAAGGATGACGAGTTAGACTCTACAGAAGAACATGAATCAGAAGAAGAAGATCCTCATACTCCAAGATTGAGGAGATTGGTTCGAGAAAGAAGGCTATCGGAAAGGGATACTCCATCTGATTTCCATTCAAATTTTTCTTTGTCTATCACTGATGATGATCCTAGAACTATCAGGGAGGTAGTGGATTCAGAGGATGGAAATCTCTGGAAAATGGCCATGGACGAAGAAACAACATCTTTGGATAAGAATGAGGCTTGGGTTCTAGTGGAGTTGTCGACTGGAAGAAATCCCATTGGCATCAAATGGGTATTTAAAAAGAAAGTGAATGCAGAAGGAAAAGTGGAGAAATACAAAGCTCGGTTAGTAGCAAAGGGTGTATTCCCAGGTTGAGGGAATTGATTTTGGCGATATTTTTTCTCCTATTGCCAAATTAACCTCTATAACATTTATGTTATCTATTGCTGCTGCATTTTATTTTGAAGTAGAACAGATGGATGTGAAGATAACATTCCTACATGGGGATCTAGAAGAATAAATCTATATGAAGCAACTAGAAGGTTATGCTGTGAAAAAAAAAGAAGGAGCTGGTATGCAAGTCGAAAAGGTCCCTGTATGGTTTAAAAGAATCAACAAGGATGTGGTATCAAAAATTTGATACTTATATGCTGGGACTTGGCTTCACAAGAAGTAAAGAGGATCATTGTGTGTATTTTAAATTAATTGGTGATCATTTGATTTATTTGGTCTTGTATGTGAATGACATGTTGCTGATAGGAAACAACAAGGAGATTATCCAGGATGTGAAAAATCAGTTGTCCTCTAAATTTGACATGAAGGATCTCGGTGCTTCAAATTTCATTTTGGTCATGGAAATTAAAAGAGATCAGAAAAGAGGAAACTCTGGTTAAATCAAAGAAAATATGTCGAGACAATATTGCAGAGGTTTAATATGCAAGAATGTAAACCGGTTAGGGTTCCTATTCCTGTTGGTGTAAAGTTATATGCGGATCAGTGTCCCAAGACACATGAAGAGGAGGAGGACATGTCTCGTGTTCCATATGTGAGTGCAGTTGGCAGTTTGATGTATGCAATGGTCTGTACATTGCACATGCAGTTGGAGTTTTGAGCAGGTATATGTCAAAACCAGGGAAGGAGCATTGGACAACAATAAAAAGGGTTTTCAGGTATTTGCGTGGCACTGCTAGCTATGGATTGTGCTACCAAGGAAGACCGAGATTGGACAAAGTGGTGGATATATATGGCTTTGTAGTTGTAGACTAGGCTAGAGATCTGGATCGTAGGAGATCTACAAGTGGGTATGTGTTTAACCTGTTTGGAGGAGCAATAAGTTGGATGAGCAAAAGATAGGTTGTAGTGGCAATTTCAACTACAGAAGTTGAATACATTGCAGCCACTCATGCAAGTAAGGAAGCAGTGTGGTTACAAAGATTGTGTTCATGTATTGGGTTGGTACAACAAGTTGTAAGGATAGATTGTGACAGTCAAAGTGCAATTTTTCTGGCAAAGAACCCGACTTGTCATTCAAACACAAAGCATATTGATATTAAATATCACTTTGTGAGAGACATGGTTGAATAAAAGAAAGTATTGCTGATGAAGGTGGACACTTTGAAGAATGTTGCAGATTCATTAACAAAATCTGTGAGCACTGAGAAGTTCTCTTGGTGTAGAGGATCCATGGGCATTGTTGATTATGTAACCCTGTAACCCCCTGTATGCAAATAAAACAAGTGGGAGAATGTTGGGTATGTGCTATATTCTTTGCACAAGTAGAAGTGTTGGCGTTGCGTTGAGGGGTTCTGGGGCAGAGCCCCCAAGAAACTTTTTTTTTTGCCTCGGGAAATGTGTCACATTTTTGGGCGGTTTTTCGACACATGGTTTTTGCCGATGGTTTTCTATTTTCGGTTAAGGAATTAGGGTTGTTGACTAATCTAGGTCATTGGGTTAGGGTTTTGGATGCCGCTGGCTCTTATATGTATATTGGTTTTCCCGGTTTGGGTTTCAAGGGGAAAAATCTCTGTGGAATGTTTGTATTTTCCATTGTATCTTTTCTGTTCTTTTATTGAAAATATGTTTGAAGTAAATATTGTACGAGGTTAAAATCTACAAAAGTTACCCAAATTCTCTTCACTTCTCTTTATGTAACATTTACTCCCAAATGCTTTGAGATAGTTAACTCTTGCAGGTATGCCTTTCCACAATTCATATGGTGTTTTATCATTGATTGTTCTAAGTAAACATTTGTTTAGAACATGAACAATAGTATGTACTGCTTATTTCCAAAACATATCTGATAGTTTGGAGTCATTTAACATAGCTCTTTCCATTTCTTGCACGATCCTATTTTTTCTTTCTGCCACACCATTATGTTGTAGTGTCCTGGCTGCTAAAAATTGTCTTTTGATTTCATGCAAATTCATTCGAGGTAAACTCTCCTCCATTATCTAATCCTACACATGCACTTGATTTTGAGGTCAGTTTTGTTTTCTACGAGTTCTTTAAACACCTTAAATTTATCAATTGCCTCTGATTTTTTCTTTAGAAAAACAACCCATGTCATTCTAGTGTAGTCATCTATAAGTAGCATAAAGTAGTGCTCACCTTGTAAGATTTTGGTTCTGTTTGGTCCCCAAAGATCAATATGAATGAGCTGCAAAGGCTTTGAAGTTGAATGCTCCTTTCTTTTGAATGCGAGTTTGGTTTTCTTTCCATGTTGGCAATGTTTGCTAACGGGATCCAAGGGTTTTACAATTAAGGGTAGATCCATTACAACCTACTTCTTGCTGATTTTTACCAAATTGTCAAAATTTATGTGTCCCATTCTTCTGTGCCAAAGCCAACTTTGATCTATTTGTCCCATGCAACATTTCTCTCCTTTTACTTCATTTAAAATGTATATGTTATTAGGAGTCCTCAGTGCTGTAGCAACCAATCTACTGGATTTTTCACTTCTTATTTCACACTTTCGAGAGTCAAAATAAAGAGTGTGTCCTTGATCACATATTTGACTAACATTAAGAAGATTGTGTTTCATATATTCAAACAACAATACATCTTCTGCTTTGGCTTTCTCACTTCCAAGACTAATTGTTCATTTTCCAATTATTTTGGCAGAATTATCATTTCCGAACATGACATTGCCTCCTTTTGTCTTCTTAAGGGTTAGAAACTTGTTCCGATCTCCTATCATGTGCTTAGAGCATCCACTATCAATATACCATTGACTTGTGTTGTTTTGAGCATGTAAATCTAGATTGTTCTCTTCCCCTTTTGTTGATCTGTTTTTTTTTTCCATACTCTTGTGTTTTCTTCCTCATGTTTAGTAGAAAATTTCTCTTTCATGTTCTGTCCAGTGGACTCCAATATGCCTTTGCACTCATGTGCTTTATGGCCGAAGTTGTTACATTTGTAACAATCAACATTGGAGTTCATAAATGGAGCAAAATGATTATAATGTTTGTTTGCAAACTCTTGAGATGTTTTGTTGCTTATATAGTCATTCCTAGTAGTCTTGTATATATCTCTACTTCTCAGATAGTTATATTTTTTATTGGCCATGCATTTAATGGCTTTATGTCCAAAATTAAGACAGGCAAAATAGTGACCAAGAAACATATTTTGATACCTTGTTGTAGGAGGTCCTCTTGGTGGAACATTTTTGTTGGAAAACCTTTGAGATGTTCTCATGCTCATATAATCATCCTTCGCAACATTGTAGCCACTTCTTGTGGTGGGAGGTCTTTTGGGTGGAGACCCTTTTTCAAATTCAACTCTTTTGTGGAGAGGAGTGATATTCAATTGATCGTTCTTTTTCTGTTTGTTATCTAATTCATTTTTTTATGGTGTTTTCACTGTGATTGGAACTCCCAAGCATATTTGCATAGCTTTGAGTCTTCTCACCTCTTTTTGGTATCTCAAAATCAATATTTTTTTGACTATTGTTATAGCCAAGACCACTTCTATCAAATGGTGATATTTGGACATTTAGAATTTCTTCTAGTACTGTTGAACTCTTTTCAAACCTTAGATTTGTGTTCAACTGTGTGACCTGTTGATATTATGGTAGCTACGAGAGGTATTTACCTCCACTTGTAAACCTGACGAGAATAGAATATTTTGGGAAGCAAGAAGAAACCCTAATTAGTTGTCTAATAACCCTAGAAGACAAGTCAGCTCAAGAGGATAATTTGTATTAGGTTATTAGCCTCCAAGAGAAGAAGTTGGTTGAAGAAAATATTATATACTAAGTAAATAGGCACCCAGAATAAGAAGTCGGCCTAGGTAGTTTGCCAGATTTATTATAAATACAGGAGGCTAGTCTTCATTCTGGCAGACATTTCTCAAAACCGCAGAGCTCACTTGTACGCACTGCAGTTAGCCAGTTTGTGCACAAGTTTGGATGAGAGTTGTCGTTGCAGCTGCTCCAGCTAGCAGATTACATTTTTGCTTGGACTATCTCTTGGTTATGGTTTGGACTATTTGATCAGCTCTTGTTTGGTGCACTATCCTTGGAGAAAGGTGCACCACCCTTTGTTTGGCTATCTAGCCTAGGGTTTGCTTCAAGAATGATTCTCTGTCAAGGTTAAGGTGCTCGGAGGGTGGCTTCGGCCTATGGTTGGGTGACAATAGTGATATTGTCTATGGAAAAACGAGCACAATCCATCATATTATAACAGGTTACGGGGCCACACCTCCTTCATTCAGTCTAACCACTGGAAGGGAGCATAGCCACAAGGATACTAAGCTCGTTGAAGAATTATCGCTAGGGTTTCTAGCAGGAGCAATTACTAAATCACTGTCGCTAGGGTTACCAACAGGTGTAGTTGTAGAAACCCTAACCCTCTCTTTGAGGCACCTTAAGTGAAGGGATTGACCTAATTTCTGGATAGATTAGTGTGCCCTAGCCTAGCGCATATCCTAGTACTCTCAGCAAGCCAAGATGTCAAGTTTGAGTTTTTGGTCAGATCTAGGGTTGACCAAGTCAAAGCAGCCATGACTTACTCTATGAAGTCAGAAAACAAGTTAGATGGAGCTTCTAACTTCAGAGAGTGGAAGACAAGGATTGACCTCATCCTTTCCAAGAATAAAGTGTTGGATATCATGAAAGGAAAGATCATGGAACCAGAGTTTGAAGAAGGAAAAGAGAAGGAACCACAGAATGTTGCAGTTATGGAGAAGTTCAAATACGGTGACATCAATGCCATGAGTATCATAGTGGACTATATAAAAGACCACTTGATACCCTACATCTCCCATCTTGACTCATCGAAGAAGATGTACGATGCCCTAACAAACCTCTTCTCAGTCAGAAACATTGGACAAGTAACGAGTCTGAAGAATCAGCTCCGTGACATGAATATGAATGATGATGACATCATAACATCATACTTTGTGAGAATCTCTCAGTTAAGAGATCAACTACAAGCTATTGAAGAGATCATTTTAGAGAAGGAATTGGTAAACATAGTACTCAGTGGTCTTCCCAAGACATGGGATGCATTTTCCGCAAGCATGAACACAAGGAAGGAGTATCCAACATTTGAAGAACTTTGGACTTGTTGTGCTCAAGAGGAATCAAGGATCAATGCAAAAGATAAACCCCAAAAGAAGTACTATGATCAAGCCTTCAAAACAAGATTCAAGAATTTCAGGAACAAAAGGAAGTTTGGTTCAAAGAGGAAGCCAAATCAAGAGAAAGATATGTCAGAAATACAATGCTTCAACTGTCGAAAGTATGGTCACTACAAGAATAATTGTCCCGAGCTAAAGAAAAGGAAGGAGACACACGAAGCATCAGTTGTCGAAGAAAAGGAACCTACAAAGAAGACCAAGCAGGATAAAACAAACTTCTTCTTCTAAGACAAGGTAACAATACTCTTCATAGTTCTTGAAATATCTTGCATATCTATTTCTTAGAAGATAATACGTTCAAAGAAAAACTATACCTATGGAAGAAACAAAAAGATAAGGATTGCTATCATTTTGACTACAAGTCATACAATACACATGAAAGGATGAAGTACAACAAGCAATTCATGTGGAAGTTATTACATAAGTAACAACTGAAAGATAAGCCAAATTCAGAATCAATCTTGAAGAAACCCAGAAGAAGTAAAGACAGAAAGAAGTTAGCAATCAAGAAAAAACTGGAAAAAGACTTATGACACCTTGCAGAAGGCAATAAGGATGCAGATGGAAGCGTGGATTATGTTAGATGGAGGGAGCCAATTATATACTTCCAAAAAAAAAAACATGCACTCATACATGAAGCAAGGATTAGGAGGGAGATAATCCTATGATCCATTGAAGATGATGAAGTATATATCCATGGTAGCAGCCAGGAAAAATAGTACGTGCTCAGTTTAACTCTATAAGAATCCTCAAAATATCCTTGGTTGTCCATCCACATCCATGATCCTATGATGAAAGGAAGAAGTTGGAATCTTCAAGGCATGGAATCTATAGAAAACTCCATGGACCCAAGAGCTAAAGAGAAACATAAGGAAGAACATGAAGATTCCAAGAAAGAAAGAAGAGCCAAAACAACTAGTCAGTGTATCGAGAATCACAAGATCACCAGCCTGATATGAACTCACTAAAAGTAATCAACAAGAGGAACTAAAATTTGTGTTGAAGAACAGTGTATGAAAGACTTATGAATGTAAGCATTGCGAGATCTAGAACTAGAGGTTCTCTCAGATGGAGGGAGAAGACTATGATGATTGCTTGTTCCGGTAAAATAGACATACCTCTACATGAGCCATTATATCGTCTGCAATATCCATGGGTTGGAGTTTACATCATATGAATGCAAAGGCTGTTCTCCAGAGCAATTGAACAAAGAGCGTATGAAGAGCAACCTCAAGGCTTTGAGGTATAATAGAAAGAGACCCTTGTATGCAGATGGAAGAAGACAACTTGGTGGAGAACCTCCAATGCACAACAGAAGCATGGTGAAGACTTTCTATAATAGATATATTGTATCAGAATGGTTACTCAAAAGCTCAAGATGATGGATTGCTAATCCATTACAAACTCTCATGATGGCAGAAGAAGTACCACTTGGATATGTTCCAGTTTGACCCTTGCCACGATGTTATGAGCTAGAAGGAAACAAAGAAGAATCCAACAATGATATGATTTATTGATCAGAGCTATATGAAGCCTTCAAAGAAAACTAGTGTTCCAGAAAGATCGAAGTACATTTGAGATCAAGCATTACATTCTCCATGATGAAGTCCAGAAAGGAGAATTTGGTTCTCTAATATACATCTCCACAGATGAGTAGATAAGTAGACATTTTGGTAAAGCCTCTGTCCAAGATGAAAGAGTTTGCGTACTCAAGTTGGAGCTCGTGGAGATGAATTCCTTATTGAAAAAGGAAGAGATGACTCCCAGGTTGGGAGGAAGCAGTGATGTGTTATTGATTTATAAACAATCATTTTTCAATTCGAAAAATGGTCCAGGATGAGCAGTTTATTTCCAGTTCAGAAAATGGTTTGAGATTTCTGATGGACAGGTTTTTTCCAGTTCGGAAAATGTTCCAGATCGAACGGTCATTTTCGTAATGAAAATGGTTCGATGGATTGTTGATGTACCATAGACAGAGATTTCCCATTGTGGTTAACATGGGGAATGGTCTAGGATAATCTCTCTTCTTGACGATCACTCTTAGTAGTAGTTAAGAAGATTGGTCCACCTCCCTGGACAATCATTCTTTCGAAGCTCACAGTTGTGAGCAGTTTCGAAGAATGGTCCGTTTTGGAGGTTGGTGTAGGATAGTCATTTCCTTAGGAAATGGTCCATACAGTCATTCCCTAGGGTAGAGTATTTCTCTCTAGGTTGCATTTTGTTTAGTTCTGGAGGATTGACCCAGATAGGTGAATGGTCCAGGTTCAACAATCAGGGACAAGCATTCCCTAGGGCAGACTTAGTCACTCCAGGTTGCACTTTGTTTAGTGCCGGAGGAATGACCCAGGATAGGGAATGGTCCAGGCTCAGAAATCAGGACAATTATTCTTCCTTGCTTGAGAAGAATAGTCCAGATAGCTCATTATTGATGTTTTACCTTTCTAAGGGTAGATGCTCTTCCAGATCTCACAGATGTGAGTGGAAGAATGACCCAGATGATTCAGTTTATATCATAAAAATGTTTTATGTGCAGGTTGATATTGGATGATTGTTATGGAGACGGTATGTCTCTGGACAATAGATATATGCTACTATGGTGGATGTATTCCACTGATTATGACTATATGTCACTGATCAAGTATCTGTGTGCTACTTGGTGTGGTAGTGTACCACTGGATTGTAGTTGTGTACTACTATGGATAGACACAATTGTGTTCTATTGAATGACATTTTTACGATTGCCTTGAAAACTATCAATAATGTTGGAAATGATTATCAACTAGACAAATGATCAATGGACATACATTTCCTAGACGAAAAATGGTTCAGGACATTTATTCTTCTAGGACATATGTCTGGATTAGAAGAATGGCTCTCGTGTCACCCTGTGGAGTGAGTGACTTATCCAACATCATGTCTAATTAGTTAGATGGAGTATGGTTTTGAGAGATGATGCAACTGATGACACTGATGGTGATGATGGTGCTCATGATCTAGTCATGAGATAGTCTATACATCTATGTTGATGCTACCGGGTGAATGGTATGTTTGTGCTCAAGACCATTACTTGTAATACCTCCCTAACTAGGAGGGAGTGTTGATATTATGGTAGCTACGAGAGGTATTTACCTCCGCGTGTAAACCTGACGAGAATATAATATTTCGGGAAGCAAGAAGAAACTGTAATTACTTGGCTAATAACCCTTGAAGACAAGTCGACTCAAGAGGATAATTGGTATTAGGTTTTTAGCCTCCAAGAGAAGAAGTCGGATGAAGAAAATATTGTATACTAAGTAAATAGGCACCCAGAATGAGAAGTCGGCCCAGACAGTTGGCCAAATTTAGTATAAATACAGGAGGCCAGTCTTCATTCTGGCAGGCATTTCTCAGAACTGCAGAGCTCACTTGTGCCCACTGCAGTTAGCTAGTTTGTGCGCAAGTTTGGAGGAGAGCTGCCGTTGCAACTGTTGCAACTAGTATATTACGTTGTGGCTTGGACTATCTCTTGGTTATGGTTTGATCTCTCTGATCAACTCTTGTTTGGTGCGCTATCCTTGGAGAAAGGTGCGCCACCCTTTGTTTGGCTATCTAGCCTAGGGTTTGCTTCCAGAATGATTCTCTGTCAAGGTTAAGGTGCTCGGAGGGTGGCTTCTGCCTATGGTTGGGTGACAATAGTGATATTGTCTATGGTAAAATGAGCACAATCCATCATATTCTAACATGACTGTCTTATCTAATTCTTTTCTTAGGCAACAAATTTCAAGCTCTCTTTGATGGCATATATCTTCCATTTCTTTGAGTTTATTTGCTAAGATTTCTTCAATTCTTTTTGCTTCCTCTAATTATCTTTTTAGACCAATAGTCAGAGTTTCACTATTTGGTTCATCATATTATCCTTTTGATTTTCTTAATTGTTCCTTGAGAGACTCATTTTTTTTTGGACCTTTTTCAATTCACTTAGAGCACATATTAGTTCACCTTCAAGATTTATGTCTCGGTCTTCATGTATTGAGGTTTCATCATCAAAGATTTAATTGATGTCCATGAATAATACATCTTATGTGTTGTTGTTTTCTTCATTAGAGGAGTTTCCTTCATCATTGACATACGCATTTTTCTTTTTCCTGTAATCCTTCCTTTTCTCTTCATTTTTGTTACTTACATAGTGATCTTTGATTTTCTTAAAAATAGAGTCCCTTTTGTATGGACACTTAACAAAAAAATGTCCTACTCTACCACAATCAAAGCATTTGAAAGAGAGCTTACCATTGTATTTTCCAGTTCCTTTCTTTATCCTCCTCACGAAGTTTTCTTCCTTTGCATCTGATTCTTCTTCAAAGGAGTCATATGTTTGGTGTCCTTTTCAGCTTGTCCCTTTTGATGCTTTGAATGTTGCTTCATGCTTTGATGGATTTTCCTGCACAATTCTCATTTCATAGGATGTGATGATTCCATGTAATTCATCCATTGCTAGACTATCTAAGTCCTTCATTTCTTCAATGACAAATATCTTGTTATCAAATCTTGATGGAAGTGTCCCGAGGACCTTTTGTACAACAACTTTTTCATCTATGGTTTCACCCACTCCTTTGATAGTGTTAACAATCTCATCCACACGAATAATGTAAGTTGCTATAGCTTCATCTTCACTAATATTGAGATTTTCAAATCATCCCTTATGAGTTTGTAGCTTTTCCTTCTTGACTTTATCATTCCCTTCATATGTATTTTGTAACTTGTCCCAAATTTCCTTTACTGATCCATAATGCATAACTTTAGTAAATTTTGATTTTGCTAATCTATACAGAATAACATTCATGGATTTGGATTTATTATCACCGAGCTTCTTAGCAACTACATCATAGAGTTGATTTGTAGGGGCAGTGTAGCCATTTTTTACTAACTGTCAGACATCATATCCCAATGATTGCAAATATATTCTCATTCTAACGCTCAAGAATGTTCGACAACACATGTATTCCAACAGAGTATGAACACCTTCAGTAACCACTCACACAACCAGATCAAAGATCAACACACTGATGTTTTGACATGGTAAAACCCCTACGGGGAAACATCCAAGACCCCAACCAATGCGGCCACTTGGATGATCCAGGTGGATATTGGTGGCCACCCACCTATTCCAATTGGCTCCCCATGTCCGTTTTTTGCTCAACACGTTCTTTTGTACTGCTTTGTAATTGTTAGTTATACACTTCTGGGGTTATTTGAAGCCCCACAGATCCTCTAGGTGGATACGGGTGGCCTCTCGCCTAATCCAACTGGCTTATTTTGTATGTTTTCATGTCAATACATCTTGTTGTACTTCCAGGGTTGTTTTGGGGCCCTAAACGTTGTTTTTTTTTCTTGCCACAATCAAACTATAGACATAATCAAAGTTTGATGGTAGAATGTGTAGTTATATGAAAGACCTTTCCAACAGGCTATCACGTGCCTAAAACAGAGGTCATATGCAAAAGTTACGACCCTTGGAAGTTGAAGTTCCAAATTACACCAACTTACCCATAGGGCCCACATGACTTTTGGTGTTTCACCTTCTAGGGTTAGGTTTTTGGATGTATAGGTTTTTGGCATTCACGAGTAATATCAAAAAGGCTT
>ML792457.1:165461-187049 GCA_009831015.1 Picea engelmannii | reverse complement strand
CTTGTAGGATTCTCACGTGCATTGTGGAAAAATTCTCTTGAAGGTTTCTCCATTTAATCTTTTGATTTCATTGCCTTGAATAAAGTTGGAATAAAGTTGGCTTAATGCATACATTTTATGAGTTTTCTTTTGAATGCATGTTGAATTAATTGCATGTTTGAGCACTTACATTTTGTATGCAGATTTTTGCATGCAAAGTGTGAATGAAGGAGCATGAGAGAAATCTTCTCATGTGAAGGTCGTTACTTGAACCATTTTTTTAAAGTTTGCAATAAAGAAATCACACGACAAAGCTTGTTGTTTGTTCAATACTTACACATTTGCACATCTCAAATATCTCATAAAATCTTGCATTACCATTTTCAATACTCAAAATTATGCATAGTGTGAAAGTTGACGTGCCAATTGCATAAAGGAGCTTTCCATCTAAATATTACAAATCATTTACAAAAATAATGTTTGATGAAGTTTATGGTGTCATTTTACAGAGTTTTAACAAGAGGAAAAGAAGGCCACCAGGATCGAATATGCGCTGAGGCTTCTTAGTTGTAGATTTTCATTACTTGTATGAAGGCATCAAAATCAAATGGAGGAGGCTAAAATGTAGATTTGAAGCAGTGTGGAGGACTACATACAACAAAAAGTTGCAAATAAGACACCTAAGAAAAGGTTGGACAATTAAGGAAGGGGAGAAATACCTAGCAAAGGAGCATGCAAGTTCCAAGCCAAAGAGGAGAGGAGTTATATAGCTTGAAAGCAATAGAAATGTAATGAAGAAAACATAGGGCCATATTGAATTATAAGCACTAGAGGATAAAATTTGATGGAAAGTGCACGTGGATGGAGGAAAATTGTAATTTATGAGTATTTTTATTATAAATATATCATCATCCTGCTATTTAGGAAGAAGACAAAATCTTGTAAGTAGGATGGACATGTAGGATAGGAAGGCCAATAATCATTTAGGAAGGATAAGGGATAGGTATTTAGAAGGAAAAGAGTCAAGTTGGTAGAATACCAAGTGTAATGTCCCCGCTATAATCCCCAGTTTAATTAATGCTTAATGTAGATATAATGTATGGCTGTGGCCAAACAATGTATATGGGAATTGTATTTCTGAATTTTTAATAAATAAAACGTGATGCTAGTTGCCGGGGGACATGGACATAGATTGGGGGCTGTGTAATCCACAAAGGGAGAGGGGTCTAGAAAAATGGGGCTTTAGCCATGAGTTTAATTCCCAAATCCTTTTCCTGATTTTTAATGTTTTGAGTGAACCTTTTGATTTTTCCCTTGAGTGTGGAAGATCCTAATCATTGAATACATGTAAGAGGGTGGGTGTAAAAACTCACCCCCCATAGTTATTGAGAGTTGAACTAAAGTACAATCAACTTGGATATGAGTGGAAGCCAAGTAATAGGAAAACAAAGGAAATCCGTATTGGCAGGGACAACAGTTTAGACAATCATGTTTTTGCATGGGGAGAAAGAAGAGAATAGGAAAGAAGTGTGATGGAGCTGTAGTAGAGATGGAGGGAGAATTATGGAGCGTTTTTGGAGCCGAATATTGAAGAATCAAGTTTTCAGGCTTGCAGAAGAACTAGGATGTCAAGCACGAAGAGTGAACTCATGTAGGAGTTGCATTGCAATAACAAGTAATTGCTATTGTTTCATGGTATTTTTCCTGGCAGTGAGCTCCCTTGCATTCCCAGTAGTGATATTATCGGTTACCTACACCAGAGAGGCCATGATAAACAAATGGGACACTTGATGGATTGAGAGCAGTGAAGGAGTACATTCTTTGGGTTGGGCAGGTCAAGAGGAAGAGAGTCAGAGAAATTTGGGGTAGTTGTAGGAGAATGCTAGTGGGTTGTGGGTTTTGCTAAGCTGTGAGTGGATAGTGAGAGACACCTCTCTTTTGTGGATTCCTAGACCTATCTTGGGGGTGACTTTCTATTGATATCTAGAATAAAAATTCTATGGTTGGGTGAAATGTCCATCCCAAACAGCTGGTTTCAAAATTGTTTTAAAAGATAAGTGTTTTTTTTTAGGAATCTGAGTTATATTATGAGTTTAATTGTTATGCATTCACTCAGTGTTTGAGAATGTTTTATATGCTATTGTATTTGAATTTATTAGTTGCATTCATTTTATTTTAGAATGTTGTATATGCATTTAGTTGATGGTATTTTTAGCGCCGCCATTTTTTCTTTTCAGTTAGAGTCGATCTTAGTCAAGTTATGGTCCGTGTGTCAAAGAATGTGAGGTCAGGTATCGAACAACAAAGGGGTCGAAGTCAACAAGTGGCTGATTGGCCCTTGGAGTTGAGAAGGGATGTCAGAGTCAAAACGTGTGTAAATAGTACGAGTCTATTCCCAAAGAGTCTGGTCCTGTCAAAAATGAAGTTTTTACGTGCCCCAGGTCGAGGCAAGTTGTTTAATAGAAGTCGCATCAGCAAGTGCAGTGACCATCATCAACTCATTATGGAGGCTGGAAGAATGAAGAATCACAACATTCGTATCATGTATGCCCTGTAGCCCTTATCAACTGTACTTTACACGTGCAGATGTGGTACGGAAATACTTCAGTTCGTTTCAAAACATCCAGTCACCATGAATTCAATGTTCCCCGGCACGATTCCACCTCCCGCATGCTCTATTATAAATTCCAGAAGTTCTGCACACATTCTATTCACCAGTCGAGCTTATGCACTATTTTTAGTTCTTCTCGCAAGCTCAGGTTGATCAATATCATTGCCTTGGGCCCGTGCCAAATCCATCGTGCGCAGGACAAATACGCGTTGCACCATGGCAACCTCCCAAAACATAAGGAAAGGCGCACGAAGTGGCAGAAGCGCGGGGCTCGAGCCCTAAAAATTGACATTGATCAATGAGGATCCGGAGGTGAGGGCATCTTTCGAACAGATCGGGTGCATGGCCTTCTGTAGGAAAATCTAAGGATTCAATTTGAGACTAGCTAAGAAGTTCACACTCAGTTTCGATAATTTCTGTGTAGTAATTGTGGGTGTCACTATCCATGTAACATAAGGAACTCTGTCAACTACGACAAATATCCCTCTGCGCGGTGAAAGGTGGCTCAAAGGCATTCCCTTAGATGCATGGTGCTATGAAGATTTCATCAAACGAGATTGTTTAGGAGGGAAAATCGAGACAGACGTTCTGAGTAGATATTTGCAGGAACCTTTTCGGAAACTACTTGGAGTAATTAGGAGATATTTCACCTGTGAAGGAAGGTTCGACATAATACATTCGCATCACATTAGATTGTTAATGCACTTCACAGGAAGAAGACCATTAAATATACCCTTTTTCTTACATCAGAACCTCCAAGAGATGGTGGACAACTCCCAGGCTGAAGCGGGTTAATCGAAAAGGAAACCCTCTCATGTCTCACTAATTAAACTGCTTGTAGTTGAAGAATTGAGACGTTTGGGAAGCAACTGGGATTCGTTCCTGCTCTCAGTGGGCATCCCCAAGGATCCAAAGGGAGATTTTCCTCTGCCTACAGAAAAGGTGATATCACACCACGCGGAGGCTGGAGTGGAAGAGGCTGCACAAGAAGGAAAAATGGTGGAAGCCCCGTCTCCCCAACAACAAGTACCCCGGAGAAGGGGTAGGCCAAATAAGAACAAGGAAGTTGGGGAAACTCCAATCCCAAGTGAACCACGCACAAGGCCAACTGTCGATGAATTACTTATGCGCACTATTCAACTCGAACCTATCAAAGGTATAGGTCGAGAAAGATGGAGCAGAACGAGGAAGACCGATTTTGGGGGAATAGATGTTTGAGAGCCATCTCAGCAGCTGAAGCAAGCGCAAATCACTATCACTGAGATTTACCAGGAAAACATAGAACTAAGACAACAATTAACAATGAATACCTTTGAAGTGTCAGCATAAAAAGGTCATGAAGGAAATGTGACGTGGCTTAAGAGACAGCTCAGAGAAGCACAGGATACAATAGTACATCTGGACGAAAAACATAGAATATCGGAAGAAAGAAATGCGAAGCATTTCATAGAAGGTGAAGCGACCGGGGAGAAAGTTCGTGCAACTCTTGTCAGTGCACAAAAGAAACATGATTAACTGAGTGCATTCTTGTATACTTGAATTGTGGCGTGGATTTTGACAGTTCTGAGGAAGGCGTCGCCCTTGGACAATTTTTTCATTTTGGTAACGACTGCGACAGTTGGCATTCAATCGCCACGTACGCACCCCTGCAAATGAGCACATGGTAGAAACCAAGGCCGTTACAGTGGATGGCGGGAGTCTAACGAGAGAACTTAATTTTTCGGGTACTCTGTCAAAGGAAGGCATCGAGACATCACTCTCACCATGACAAGACCTTGTTGATAATCGAACCCTGTGGTAAAGACAAGCGGTTATGACGCGACCGAATACTGTTGGTTTCTATTTCTGGAAAGGTGTTATACGAAAGGTTATTTACAGAGAACAATCAGTTTCCTTAATTCTAGGGATGGTAGCTAGAGAGCAGGGTAGCCCAAGCGACGCCCTTGCCTATATATTTTATCTTTTCAATGTAAGCTAGGTTGGTTCACAAAATTAATGTAGACAGTGACTATTGAATGTAGTTTGGGTTCGATCGAAATTTAATGCAAAAGTCATGAAGCTTTGATGAAAAGATTCTAATTGTAGCAGTTGGATGTATTGTTTCCTTTCTTTGCATACATACTTCCTATATTCTTTATTCATATCTATTTCTATCTGAATTAGAAAGTAATTTCAGACCTAGGATTCACTGCGCAGTGCCCTGGGATTCACCCCATTCAGACAAACCATTTTCCTCTAAGTTAACCCCGAATTCATAATCAGAGGTGCTCCGAGTTACTTCATGTGTTTTTCTCCCCGCCACACACAACAATTTTAAACTGAAGACTGTTGCTCATTGAGCCTTTATCCTCTCAAGTTCAGTCATTGAGTCATTTGTTTCTATCATTTTCTTAAATTGACTCCATATTCCAAGGCCTTACTCTCTTGCACCAATAGAGCCAGGAAGTTATTATTTAAAGGTGTTAAATCTAGCCGATAACTTAAAGCCATATCTTGTATTGAGACAAACTCTCTCTCAAGAGCCCTCTCCAGGTCCGAAAGGCTAGTTTCGGGTCTCAAACTTGGTTTGTAGGTTGCCTTTTTCATTCGTTTCTCATCCAAATGAAGTTTACAGAGAGATTACATTATAGCATCATTGTCGGGGACATAATTGAATAAAGTTTCCTTGGGAGAACGACTGAAGTTGCAGTTTTGACCCCTGAGGGTAATAGGGGGACAAACATCTCTATTGAATGAAACCTTTACCCTGGCAACTCCATTCAAAAAGACTAGTAGCACTGAGTAGCATGGTTCAGGAACCCTGGCTCTGAAGATGATCTATACCATAGAAAATCCTGATCCAAACCCTGTAGAGCCCGTGTGCGATCCCAAGAAACTTCTGCATAGGACTAGAGAGAAAGCACCATACCCATTCTATTACCTTGATAGAAGTCTGTCCTTACCCAAAGACGACGTGGAAAGCATTGAGGACCTTGAGTTTGATGCATTATTTGAGCAAACCCTGTTCAGGTCTAAGTTAGAAACCAACTTGGACGAGATAGTTTTCGACCATAAGAGGTTCCAAGCTCTGATACCTAATAATATCCCCCAAATCCCTAACCCTCCTAGATCCATGGCCTCTAGATTCGCCCCCATCGTTCTTCCAGCCCAACTGCATGATTTGCCCCAAAATTACAGTTAGAGGATTAAGCTCTACGATGCTGAAGGGAACATTTCAACCCAGAGGCATTTGGATTGGTTCAATGATTTCGTAGACCTAGAGGAGGTGGACTATGCAGATGTGAAAATGAGGTTGTTCGCGTAGAGCCTTTCGATGGAGGTGAGGAAATGGTTCAAAGCCCTCCCGACAACAAGCATTCAAGACTTTGCCGTGTTCGAAATTTCTTTCATTACTAGATGGGGAGACAAGAAGAACCCCTTGCAGCTGTTGACACAGTACAATAATATGAAGAGGGCGCCAGAGGAGATGGTGCAAGAATTCTTAGCCCACTTCATGAGGGTTTATAACTCGATTCCTGTAGAAGTCCAACCACCCCTCGGGGCTGCACAACTGCGATACGGCGACTCCTTCGACAACGATTTCGCCTTGCTGTTTAAAGAAAGAAGATCATCAAATATAGACGCCATGATGAGTGACGCAATCAAAGTCAAGGTAAACATGATGGCGTCGGGGAAGATCAAACAAAGATTCAACAGAGGCGATAAGAAACCCCAAGGGGATGCACAACCATAGACATCTCGGTCTTCGGACGACAAATTCGACTTGATGATGAAGATGATGGAAAAACTGATGGAAAGAATATCCATGGGAAACAAACCTATTGCCCAAGAATATCATGACCCCCAGCCTAGAAATCATAACCTCATAAGGGTTCAGGGCCCGTAGGTCAGACAGAGGGAGCAGAGAGACCAGGGCGACCAACAAACAAGGCCTCTGTTCCAAAACAATTACGCAGATGAGGATTTTGATCATATGTTCCAAGATCAAATGCATTGTTGCGATGACAAGGACACAAGTGTGTTTTTGATGAAGGGGGAACATGATCAATACATGAGCAAAAATGGCGATATTATGCTCGAGACAAACGACACACTCTCCTGCGAGATGAAAGAATTCAGAAAAGGTTATCAGAAATCCATTATGCAGTTTCAAAAACAATACAACTTCAGGAGCAAGAAGGTGCCTACCAAACCTCAACAGACAAATCCCATAAGGAAACCTCCAGCAGATGCCCCTTCCACAAGCCGACCAAAGCCAGACAACCCGACCAAGGATGCGGCTCAAATGGAAAAGTCGAAGGAGGAGCCCCCAAAGAAAGCATCGGAAACAAGTCAAGAAGCGTGTGGAAAAGAGGTAGAAAGGTTCTCTTCTCTCTTTAAATTTGAGCACAAAATGGCCAAGATCAAAATATCTATCCCTTTTAACGAACTTATTAGAAAGGGTGAATATCAGGAGCAGATTATTAAAATGCTAAAAATGGGAGGAACTCCTGACACTCTGAACGTCCAAGACGATCACCCTACCATTTTGTTTGGTCCACGTGTAGAGGAGACAAGTGATACTGAGGATGTCCCCCCATTCTATGTCAGTCTCAAGGTCCATGGCATGACCCTGCATAATGCCATGCTGGACTCAGGCGCATCACACAACCTCATGCCAAAGGTGATCGTGGACAAGTTGGGTTTGGACACCACCAGACCCTATAAGGACCTTTTTTCGTTTGATTCGAGGAAGGTCAAATGTTTGGGTCTCATCAAATACTTGGTCGTATCATTGACCTAAATTCCTTCGAATAACATGGTTATGGACGTGGTTGTGGCAGACATACGCCCTAAATTTGACATACTGTTATCTAGGTCTTGGGCTGCGAAGTTAAAAGGGACTCTGCAAATGGACATGTCATACGCCACCATTCCTGTTTTTGGCTAGAACAAACGGTTATACCGAGAAGTGATATTGAAATACATGGTAAGTAGTAAGACATAACCAAATAACCGTCCTATCTACTCCGTCGACATTAAGGTTGGATCTTCCATATTCTACAATGACCTTAGTTTTGAAGAGGAAGAACCGACAATCGTCATGATCATCGGCGATGAAGCCGCGCGATGAGAAGCAGAGTGCACCGATTTGAGGAACCGCACGGAGAATGAAATATGGAACATGAGTTTCGATGACGCTGTCAGTAAGGAAGGAGAAGGGGTCGACGTATGGATAAGCCCTCCCGAGGTGGGCACAAAACTGTGCTCGTACAAGCTCGCTTTCGAATGTACAAACAACATGGCCGAGTATGAGGCACTGATTTTGGGTTTGAAGGTTTTGAAATAATTAGGCGTGAAGATGATAGCAGTGCGTGGGGACTTCGAGTTGGTTATAAACTAGGTGAAAGACACATATCAATCCAAACACCCCAGGCTGAGAGAATATAGAAACCTAGTGCTGGACCGCCTCGAAGAATTCTTAGAGTATGAGATATCGAAGATCCCGAGGGGGCAGAATCAAATCGTCAATGCATTGGCTACCTTGGCCTCAATTTTTAAAATCCCCATCTTTCCCAATAGAAAATACGAGATCAAAGTAAAACACAAGCCAACAGTGCCTGATAATATCAAATATTGGCAAGTGTTTGAGGACGACAAACATGTGGAGAGATTCCTCCTAATGAGAAACGAGTTCACTAACGTAAACATTGATGACAAGTGTTGCTATGACGGAGATGAGAGTGCAGATGCATGCAGTAATGACGACCCTTTCCAGAACCAGATAGCTTGAAGGGACATAGTACAGTTTAAAAATAATATTATCCCAAAGGGGCTAGTTCTGTTGGAAAAGTTGTTTGACGAAAACGATGTGGCTAGAAATCCCAAGATCACTGCAAACAATGAGGATGTCAAGGATTGCAACATCGAGACTCAGGAGAACCCTAAAATAATCAAATTGTTGAAAATTCTCAGTCCATAGGTCAAACAATATTACATCAAGCTCATGAAGGATTTCCCCGACGTCTTCGCTTGGAGTTATGATGTCTTGAAGGTTTACGACACCAAAGTGATTCAATGCATCATTCCTCTCAAAGAAGACCATAGGCCTTTCAAACAAAAGTTGAGATAGATAAATCCCCTACTGCTACTGCTAATCGAAAAGGAGGTAAAGAAACTCTTGGAAGCTAAAATTATCGTTTCTTTAAGGTTTTCAAAGTGGGTGGCCAACTTGGTGCCTGTAAGAAAAAAGAGCGACGGAATAAGATTGTGTGTGGATTTTCAAAACTTGAATAGAGTGTCCCTCAAGGACCGTTACCCGCTCCCTAAAATGGAATATATTCTGCAAAAGGTGGTGGGGTCCCAGAAGATGTCCATGCTGGATGGTTTTTCGGGTTACAATCAGATGCTAGTACACCCAGATGATAGGGAAAATATGACATTTACAACAGCATGGGGGACGTTCATGTATGTGAAGATGCCATTTGGTTTGATGAATGCTGGAGCTACTTTCCAGAGGGCAATGGACATAGCATTCGCTGATGAAAAGGAAAATTTTATTGTGATCTATCTGGATGACATCATAGTTTACTTTGACTCCGACGAACAACACCTCAGACATTTGAAGAAGGTATTCCAGAAATGCAGGAAATTCTACATATCATTGAATCCAAAAAAATTGCATTTTGGGATGAAAGAGGGGAAGCTGTTAGGGAACATCATCTCGAAACAGGGTATAAAGGTAGAGCCCAACAGGGTTGAAGGAATCCTGAAAATTGACACTCCACGCAGTAAGAAGGAGGTGCAATCTTTCCTGGGAAAGGTAAATTTCTTGAGGAGATTCATCCTAAACCTGGCAGAAATTATAAAACATATCACCTGCATGCTCAGGAAGGGGAACAAGATCAAGTGGAACCCGAAATACAGGAAATAATTTGAGGATATCAAGTTCGCGTTGACTAAAGCTCCCGTGCTGGCCAACCCAGACTTCACGAAAGACTTCATCCTGTTTTCATTCGCCTCAGAGCATATGGTTGCGGGCATGCTATTATAGAAAGATGATCAGAACTTTGAGAAGCCTATAGCCTATTTCAACAGGACGTTGAGGGATTCTCCACTAAGGTACAACATTATGGAGAAACAAGCATACACCTTAGTAAAATCCCTGAAGGAGTTCATGACATACATATTACGCTCTCACGTTTTCGCTTAGGTTCCCAACAACTCAGTCAAGGATATCCTGACTCAGCCTGACCCTGAGGGAAGGAGAGGTAAGTGGATAGTGGCCATGTTGGAATACGACCTAGAAATCAAGCCCATGAAGCTGATTAAGGGTCAGGGCCTTACAAAGCTGATGGTGCAGTCGGACTGTGACGCTTTGGGAATTAACTTCATCGTTGATCTGTCAGAAAATCCTTAGGAAGAAACAACCACGCATGTGTCTGAAAATTTCGTCAATTCACCATGGTATACAGACATCATCTATGTGTTGAGGAATTTGCAAGCGCCTCTGGGTTTAAGTAATACCAAGGCTAGATTCCTAAAGCTCAAGGATGTTAAGTTCGACATCTTGGATAACGCATTGTATTGGAAAGATTCCAGAGGGATATTGCTGAGTTGTTTGCTGGAAGATGACGCGAAACGAGCTATCGAGGAATTCCACAAAGGTGACTGCGGAGGACATCACTACTGGAAGACCACTGTGCACAAAATCTCGAGGGTGGGTTACTATTGGCCCAACATCTTCGCAGAAATATACAAAGAAGTATCCATTTTCCACGAGTGTCAGATTTTTGACGAAAGGAGAAAGTTGCATCCGCTCCCACAGAAACCGATCTTGGTCGAATTGTCGTTCATGTAACGGGGTTTGGATTTTATAGGGGAAATAAATACGCTATCCCCGACGCAACACAAATGGATACTCACGGCTACAGATTACTTCACGAAATGGATAGAAGCAATTCCAACGAAGCAGGCCACTGACGCAGTCATAATTCAATTTCTGGAGGCAAACATCCTATCGAGATTTGGATGCCCTATCAAGATCATAATAGATAACACGGCCTCATTCAAGTTGAAGAAGATGGAGAAGTTTTGTCAGGATTACAACATAACCTTGGGACATTCCCTAACGTATTACCCATAGGGAAATGGGTTAGCAGAATTGTCAAATAAAAGTTTGACCAGGATCATCAAGAGACTCCTGTAAGACAACAAGAAGGCCCAACATAAAAATCTTATTTACGCGCTATGGGCAGACATGGTCACTACCAAGAAGTCCATCTCGACCTCTCCATTCCATATTGTCTATGGTGCAGATGCAGTTTTCCACACCTCACTGGGGTTTCCCATTAGGAAGTTGCTGGAAGAACAGGAAGCCGAGCCAGATGACACGTAGAGGAGAATAAATTAGCTGATTCACACACAACATATGAGGGAACATGTGTACTTAGAGTGCTTGTCAAAAATTTTCTTCATCCTCTCTTGATGGAGTTGTGATCGATCGATCACAACTCCATTAGGAGAGGATGAAGATTTTTTTTAACAAGCACTCTAAGAAGGAGGAATTTTAGTTGGGTGATCTGGCGTTGAAATGGGACGCGAGGAATGAAGATAAAGGAAAATACAAAAAATTCGATCACCTTTGGACGAGTCCATTCAGAATCGGTGCATATCACAGAAATAACGCTTATTTTATGGAAGAACTAAATGGAGAGTGTGTTGGTTGGGGGCCTGTAAACGGGAGGTTCCTCAAACACTATCTGGTGTAATAAATTCCGTTTAAGTCACATGTCATTGTAAATAGTCATTTTATTTTTGTTTCGAGTCAGTGTGTTGGTAGAAAATTGAAGCCAGAAGTGAAGGCCCATTTAGGTAGAAAATAGTTTATGCTGCGTCTGGTCGAAACTATGTCAATAGGTTTTAGGTTGCATTTTGTTTTCCATTGTTCCAATGTCTGAAAGTCAAATAAGGCCCAATGGTCAGACACCTGGTCTACTATTCTTTGCTACCTTGCTAGGAGGATAACATCCTTGTTGGAGCCAGCTGTTATCGCCCCCATTTTTTCATTTCAGTTAGAGTCGGTCTTAGTAAAGTTATGGTCCATGTGTCAAAGCATGTGAGGTCAGGTATCGAACAACAAAGGGGTCGAAGTCAGCAAGTGGCTGGTTTTCCCTTGGATTCAGGAAGGGATGTTAGAGTCAAAACATGTGTAAATAGTACGCGTCTGTTACCAAAGATTCGGGTCCTATCAAAAAGGAAGTTTTTACGTGCCCTGGGTCAAGGCAAGATGTTTAATAGAAATCACATCGACAAGTGCAGTGACCATCATCAGCTCATTATGGAGGCTATAAGAATGAAGAATCACAACGTTCGTATCATGTATGCCCTATAGCCCTTATCAGCTGTACTTTACATGCACATATGTGCTACGAAAAGCCTTTAGTTCGTTTCAAAACATCTAGTTGCCATGAATTCAATGTTCTTTGACACGATTCGACCTCTCGCCTGCTCTGTTATAAATTCTAGATGTTCTGCATGCATTCTATTCACCAGTCAATATTATGCACTGTCTTTAGTTCTTCTCGCAAGCCCAGGTTGATCAAGATCACTGCCTTGGGCTCGTGCCAAATCCATCACACGGAGGACAAATACGCACTGCACCATGGCAACCTCCCAAAACATAAGGGAAGGCACATGAAGTGGTAGAAGCGTTGGGACTGAGCCCCAAAACTTGACATTGAACAACGACGATCCAGAGGTGAAGGTTTCTTTCGAACATTTTAGGTGCATGGACTTCTGCAGGAAAATCCAAGGATTCAATTTGAGACTAGCTGAGCAGTTCACACTCAGTTTCGATGGTTTCTGCGCAGTAATTGCGGATGTCACTATCCATGTAACAGAAGAAACTCTGTCGATTGTGACAGATATCCCTCTACGTGGAAAAAGGTGGTTCAAAGGCATGCCCTTGGATGCACGGTGCTATGAATATTTCATCAAACAAGATTGTTTAGGTGGGAAAATCGAGACAGGCGTTTCGAGTAGATATTTCTAGGAACCTTTTCAGAAACCACTTGGAGTAATTAGGATATATTTTACCTGTGAAGGAAGGTTCGACAGAATACATTCGCATCACATTAGATTGTTAGTGCACTTCGCAGGAAGAAGACCATTAAATCTACCCTTTTTCTTACATCAGAACCTCCGAGAGATGGCAGACATCACCCAGGATGAAGCGGGTCAATCGAAAAGGAAACCCTCTCATGTCTCACTGATTAAACTGCTGGTAGTTGAAGAATTGAGATGTTTGGGAAGTAACTTGGATTCGTTTCTTCTCACAATGGGCATCCCCAAGGATCCAAAGGGAGATTTCCCTCTGCTTGCGGAAAAGGTAATATCACACCGCGCAGAGGCTGGAGTGGAAGAGGTTGCGCAGGAAGGAAAAATGGTGGAAGCCCCGTCTCCCCAACAACAAGTACCCCAAAGAAGAGGCAGGGCAAAGAAGAACAAGGAAGCGTGGGAAAATCGATTCCCAAGTGAACCGCGTGCAATGTTAGCTGCCGAAGAATTACTTATGCGCGGTATTCGGTTCAAACCTGTCAAAGGTACAGGTCGAGAAAGCTGGAGCAGAACGGGGAAGACAAATGTCCGGGGAACAAATGTTCGAGAGCCATCTTAGCAGCTGAAGCAAGCGCAACTCGCTATCGTCGAGATTTACTTGGAAAATAGAGAACTAAGACAACAGTTAGCAGCGGAGACCTTTGAAGTGTCAGCATCACAAGGTTGCAAAGGAAATGTGACATGGCTTAAGAGACAACTCAGGGAAGCACAGGATACAATAGTACAGCTGCGCAAAACACAAAGAATGTTGAAAGAAAGAATTGCGAATCATTTCAGAGAAGGTGAAGCGATCAGGGAGAAAGTCTGTGCAACTCTTGCCAGCGCACAGAGGAAACACGATTAATTGAGTGCATTATTGTATTCTCGAATTATGGCATGGATTTTAATAGTTTTGACGAAGGCGTCACCCTTGGATATTTTTTTCATTTTGGTAACGACTGCGAAAATCGACATTCACTTGCCATGTATGCACCCTTGCAAATGAGCACGTGACAGAAACCAAGGCCGTTACAGTGGATGGCGAGAGTCTTACCAGAGCACTTGATTGTTTGGGTACTCTGTCAAAGGAAGGAATCGACACATCACTCTCACCATGAAGAGACCTTGCTGATAATTGAACCCCGTGGCAAAGACAAACGTTTATGATGCAACCGAATATAGTTGGTTTCTATTTCTGGAAAGGTGTTATACGAAAGGTCATTTACAGAGAACAATCAGTTTCCTAAATTCCAGGGATGGTAGCTAGAGAGCAGGGCAGCCCAAGCGATGCCCTTGCCTATATATTTTATCCTTTCAATGTAAGTGAGGTTGGTTGGAAAAATTAGTGTAGACAATGATTATTGAATGTAGTTTGGGTTCGATCGAAATTTAATGCAAAAGTGCTGAAGCTTTGATGAAAAGATTCTAATTGTAGAAGTTGGATGAATTTTTTCCTTTCTTTGCGTACGTACTTCCTGTATTCGTTATTCTTATCTATTTATGTCTGAATCAGAACGTAATTTCGAACCTAGGATTCGCTGCGCAACGCCCTACGATTCACAACATTCAGAGAAACCATTTTCCTCTAAGTTAACTCCGAATTCATCCTTAGAGGTGATCCAAGTTACTTCATGTGTTTTTCTCCCCGCCACACACAATGATTTTAAACTGAAGACTGTTGCTCGCTTAGCCTTTATCCTCTCAAGTTTAGTCACCGAATCATTTGTTTCTATCGTTTTCTTAAATTGACTCCATAAACCAAGGTCTTACTCTCTTGCACCAATAGAACCAGAAATTTATTATTTAAAGGTGTTAAATGTAGTGGATAGCTTAAAGCCATATCATGTATCAAGACAAAGTCTCCCAAGAGAGCCCTCTCCATGTCCGAAAGGCTAGTTTCGGGTCTCAAAGTTGGTTTGTAGGTTGCCTTTGTCATTCGTTTCTCAGCCAAACGAAGTTTATGAAGAGATAATAGGTATCACTAATGGTTAAACCTAGATGATTTGGGTAGTTGATAACTACATGAATTGTTAGCATAAATTTTTATTTTATGTGTATTTCCGCGGGTAATGTTTCTGAGTCAAGATGCGGAACAATATAAATTGGTATCAGAGCTTAAGGTTCAACACTGGACTTGTATGGGCCAAAGATCAGAATGGATTTGAATTTTTTTTTGTCTTAGAGTTTGATCTGTGTCAAAATTGTGGAAGAGATGATGGAACCCAAGTGAAACCCCCAAATTTCTGAGCGAATTCAAGTTGAAACTACGCTCAAAATGGTTGCTATGGGGGGAAGGAATCATCTTGGTTTCCAAGTGACTAAATTTGGCTTAGATAGGCGAGTCAGGCATTTGCACGATGGTCGTGACGACTATGAGATGGAAATATGGAAAATCAACTAAGTGAAGAAAAAATTAATGGCACTGCAAGGTGTGGAACTTGTGGTGCACACTGAATATCGATGTGTGGTATGCATGTTGAATATTGGTGCAATGCGATGCATGCTAAATATTTGTGTGTGGTATGTATGTTGAATATTAGCACTAAGAGGTGAGTAACTTGAGATGCACATTGAATATCGGTGCATGGTATGTGTGTTGAATATTGGTGCTGTGCGATGTGGAACTTGCGGCATGGATCTTTCCAATGAGATATTCCAGGCACAAAACAAAGCTTGTATGTGGAATTTATAGTTGAAACAACACAACATATAAATTAGATACTAGTTTAATTCCATAAGGAATAACTCCTTGCTCAGAGTTTAGTTTGAGGCACAAGAGCAGTCCGTGGAAATCCCATAGACCATATAAGACAACCATGGAACCATATTTGGAATATGGGTACTTGAAGTTGTACATGATGGGAGAGAGGACACCTATAGTAGTAAGGGTTAAAATGAGAAAACAATATAAACTTCCGTAGAACATAACTATCGGCTCAGAGCTCATATTTGGGAAAACGATTAGTCAATGGACATGTCTCGAGGAGGAGAATCCATCTACCAACCCAAAATTTTTAATTGGACATTACAGTTTCTCAGAAAAAAAATAAGAGTTTGCAGTAGTAAAAACATAACAATGATTGGAAATTGCAACTTGTGAAGGTTGTAAATTTTCACTCAAAACTCATAATGAGGCACGAGGACAACTGTTGGAGAGTTGTTTCGGAGAGGAATCTGTCTAAAGAATCAGATTTTGGATCAATGCATTATGTTCTTCATAAACTAAAATTAAGAATGGTCTGTAACGTAATTAATAAATTAATTGCAATGTGCCTATTCTAACAACAATTATTGTATGCACATTTTCTTGCAAAGTTAGAGGTAAAAGAGGGTAGATTTAGTTCCTATATGAGAACTAGAGATATGGAGGATTCCCAACGGTATTACAACCATGAGGAGGAGATGAGAGGACTATATTCCAGTCTGAGAAATGCTGAGACAAATTCCACTAGAAGAAGAGGCAAGGTGGAGCCTATGGAGCTGGTTGTAACTATCAAAAGCATGCAGAGAGAAGTGCAGAGCTATAAGGAAGATGATGAAAAGGTTATGAAATATCAGGAGGAGCTACTACAAATTCTGAATATGATGCACATATAAGTCAACAAGAACTCTGGGTCTAAGAAAGTGGCTAGTGCTAGACAAGTGGCACCATATGTATCTCATATCATAAGGGATGATCATGGGAATGATAGAAAACCAAGGAGTATGAGAAGACACCATCATTCTCTAGAGAAATCCACTAGGATAGCTTGTGTAAGCTCAACGATAGGAAGCATCCCAAGCATGTATTCTATTAGGAGGAAAAAAAGAAGGCTTGAGTTAGACACCTTGCAGGGTGAACTTAGGAAAATCAAGCCACCAACTTTTAATGGTGAACATCGAAAGGGAGAAGAGGGCGATGCCTAGATATTTGAAATGAAGAAACATTTCCATTTGCATGATTACCCCTTGTTGTTCCTGAGTTTATGCTTTAAGGCTATAAATCATACCGTCAAGGCATCCGTAAGTGATTTAAAGGAATGATTTGGGAAAAAGAAATCAAATGAAGATTTAAAGCAGAATCAGTTTCTCAACTGCCTCTGTCTTGCTTCCTGTTGTTCTTGGATGCTAATGTCTCGCTCAATAGCAGCCCATGAATGTTCTAACTCAACCCGGTTAGTTGCTGTTTGTAAAATGGTATTAAATAAATTCAAGGCAATACTGGTTTGATCCTGAAGGCCTGGTTCAATGTTGGGTTGTCTGCTACTTGGGACAGTCATGGATGATAAAACTTTATTTATTTGTAAAAGGATTTTAATCAATTTGTTACTTCAAATTTTCCAAAGATGAGAATAAGAAAAACAATTTAAAAATTCAAAACAGTAATGTAAATAAATTCGAGGCCGTTTCCTAGATTTGTAACAATTTCGAGAATCGTAAAATAACAAATAAACACTATAGAAAAAATATGACGCTTTAATCAAGAAAGAATCTCATATTTCAATAGACAATGATGAAAGAAAAACGAGGTTTCTAACAAGAGTTAAGTATTAAGGAACAAAAGTTTTACAGGTCTTAAAATTACTAAAAGCGATTTCAGAGGAAAAACTATAAATCGTTTGACATCCAAACCAATCTGAAATATAAATCAATGATGTATATAACTTCAAATTGATTACTCGTTAGAAAAACATTGAAAGGAAAAATTCAACAAAGTATAATAAACAGGGTGAAGACACATAGCTACAAATTTGCAGGATCCAGAATCTCGTTTGCGATCTATATTCTGATGTATTTGAAAACCGATATTACAAAATGCTCTCTCCAAAATTTCTGAAGCCCTTTCTCCGCCTTTAGAAACTATATTTATACATTTTCATCAAAATTTCTTGTTGGTGACTAAACAATTTCCTAATATTACGGTTACATAAAAATAATGTCAACCGTTTACAATTTCTTTCTAATTTCTAATAATAAAAACATTTTAAAAATGTTTTAAGCTTGCGTTGATGAACTTCCTTTCTCCGCTTCAATACACTGAACACATTTTCCCAAAAAATTCACAAAGATCCTGGGAGCATCGAGTATCTCATTTGCTTCAAATGAGAAAAATCTTTTCTGCAATTCGGGCAAACGATTTTCTATCATCCTTTCTGTGAATTTAACAGTTTTCAACTTTAGATTTGAAGTCACCATCCATTTGTTGATCTCTATTATATTGATCAATTTAATTTTAGCAATCTCTGTTTTCATTTTCTCCATCTCTTCTTTTAACCTTAGTTGGTGCTTGGCAATATTAATTTCGCCTAATAATCCAGAATAGTGATCTGTTCTGATATTCAATGAATCTCTTTCTAAGAGATCGAAGATTCCCTGGAAATCCTCATTAACTTCTCTTGTGATTCGTTTATATTTGGACAATTTTGTTTCCCACACTTTTATCATTATGTCCCCTTTAACCTATTCAGAAATAGATAATTTCTGAGTCTTTCCAATTTCTTCCTTTGATGAGAAAGCCACTGCCTTCTGAAAAGTTGTTCTAGCTGCTTTCGCCTCCCATTCTTTCTGGAACACATTCTCCAAATACTTACTTGATTCTTGAAAATAATTCTGGATTACTTCCAGATTCAAGAACACTTTCTGCTGTTCTTCCTCTATTCTTAAATATATCTCCAATGCTTGTGTCTTGAAATTTTCAAGTTCTACTACCTGGTTAGTAATAGAAATAATCTTATCTTGCAAATGTTTGTTTTCTTCTCCCAACTTTCGAACCTGTTCCTGTGTGACCTGTATTAAGTGTTTTGCCTCATCCAAGTCTTTATTCAATTTCTGGATTTCTTGCATATCCTTTAGTCTAGCTTGTTCTAGAGCCTTCTGTATTCCCCAACTAATATTTCTTTCATTTTCTTTTAGTTTGTCTTGCAATTGGATTATTGTTTGGTCCTTCTGTTCAAGCATAGTTGTTAAATTACCAACATAATACATGTTTGCTGATGCTATATCACCCATTGTACCTGCTAATTCTGTAGCAAATTCTCCATCCTTGAGTTTCTTTCCATCTATAATAACCCTATGCTTTTTAATCGTTCCTTCTCCTCTTGGATGAATTTCTTGTTTCAAGACTGCCCTTCGCTTTTTACTGAAAAAGTAATCTGATGGGGGGATTTCATCTCTTGAAATCGGCTCTAGATCACTGACATATAAAACTCCTTCATGGGGGGTTCCAAAAGTCGACTGTAATGGAGTTAAAGAGGTGATAGGACTACCAAGTTCAGTTGAAGCTGTTCCTCCTATCTTTTCTGGAACATTCTTCATGATTTCTGGAATTGTTTCTGGCTCTTTTCCCTTATCCATTCCCGTTTCTTTTGTTTGAGAACCCTCTGTATCTTGGGAAGGTATCTCGGTATTTTTCAACTTACCTTTGTTATTTGCTTTATCCTGTATATTAGTTTCAAACCCTGGAGGGGGTCCTTGTTGTTCTGGTGATGGAGTCAAAATTTCACCCTGTAAACTCTTAGGTAGGCAACTTCGCCTATGGCTTAGAAAAGATGAGAATCCATTCTGTGAGTCAGGTGGCAAGGCCTGGACTCTGTTAAACACTTCTTCATAAGACTTAACATCTTTAAAAATATCATCATAAATAGATACTTCATGTTCATATGCCTTTAGATTACAATGTATGTAATGCCTACTTATTATTTGGTAGGGGTCATATTTTCTGTGCTCAATATTTACTAATTTCACTTCTTGTAGTGACTCAGCCTCTACCTTAGAATGGCCCAAATTTGATAAAGAAAATTTCCCAACATGAACAGGGAAAGATGGCCATGCTTTTTTCTGAAGTGCTTTTAATTCCAATCCAACACCGCCCTTGGCTATCTGATGAGCTATTTCTCTGCACACCAATCTGTCTAGTAGGAATTTTGGGAGTGTGTGAGGGGGAATGGAATAGCCATAAACCCTAATATAGGAAAAAGTTTCCTCAATAAACCAATCAACAACTGATTTAAGACTTTCTATGACTGCATCAGAAATGCGAGGGGGTTCGCATCCAAAAAATAATTTGTGCATAGGAATAATGACAAAATGACAAACCTCGTAAAAAACGTCTTTAGATTTTTCTTCCCAAAGCGACGAGTGGTATTTATGAATGGGTTCTGGACATGAGATTCTCCAACTCCAATTCATTAATGGAAAGGGGGTCATAAAAGAGATTGCATCCATAATGTATGTAGACATATAAAAATACACTGGTTGTCCCTTTGACTTGGTTGCTTTGTAATTTAAAATTTCTTGCGTTAGGTTATCCGACAAAACTTTATGCCAGTTAAAACCATTTCCTTCTGAAGCTTCCTCTAAAAAGGGTACCCAGTCTGCATGAAAGTGACAGGGATCTTTTCTCCTGAAAAGTCTGCATAACATAATGGCTATATAAACCATATATTTATTTAAGGAGGCTGTAGCATAAATCCCATGAGAATCAGCCCTAAACTTTTCTTCAGACCTCGCCCATCCTCTAATCATGTCGGGATATGTCTGGTCTGCCTCAATACATTCCTTTCTCTGAAACTCAGCGAAAAATTCAGCATTGAAAGTATGTTTATGATTCGGCGAGAGTTTATACATTACTTTAATGTGCTCTGGCCTGAATGAGCCGACGATAGCTCCTTGCTCGTTTGAATGCTCCTTGTTGGGATATCTACCTTATCCAGAGCCCAGCCGATCATATCAGTGTATGCCACCAGCCTCAGACACACAACAATCTTATGAAGCTCAGACTCAACTATGTCCCGAAAATGATTTTCGGAGTCAGGATGAGCGTTCTCTAATTCATATTCCAACAAATCTGAGATTTGAGTCCACGATTTAATAGAATCTATAGCATGTGGAGTGGTATCGGAGATAATATCTCCTTTCTGTGCGTCTTCATTCTTTTTAGGTGCCTTTTTGGGTGCCATGACTTTTGTGTTTAATTGGAAACCTGTAACAACAAATGGATGAATTAGCTCAGCTTAGAACGATAACACAGACATTCGAATGTAATTTTGAATATATTTTAAAATGACGAGATTTTCATAGCTGTCACGAAATAAAATCTCTTGATGCAGAAGATATTTTAACGAGATACGCTTTTAATGTCCGTATTTAAGTACCTTCGGGTTTTGAAGAAAACGAGAAACCTACTTAATGGGTGAGCGAAACATAAATGAACGCTTAATATGATTACCATTAATCTTGTTTTTAAGAAAAGGTTAATTAATATTAATCATAATTTAAGGCTGAAAACTTCGTTTTTTGGGGTTTCGAAAATCCCGATGTCAAGAGGTATGTAGTCGATGAAAAAACGAAATCCTAAAATGCGAAATCGCGATGCTTTAATTAGGATTTAAATGTTTTTAGCACGTTAATTCATTGAGATTAGACTTTTTTCGGGATTTCAGAAATCGAGATTTCGGGAAACATGATGACAGGAGACGTGTTCTCATAGAACCGCGAATCCCGAAATCACGAAATCGCGATGGCTTGTTTCTTTTTTCAAAATAGGACTTAACTTATCTTAATTAATTAAATAATCACGATTAAAGCTAAAACAGAAAAAGTTTAATTTAACGTGACTTATAGATCGGGGTTTCAGAAATCGGGATTTCGGGAAACATGATGACAAGAGACGCGCTCTCATAGAACCGCGAATCCCAAAATCGCGACATAATTACGTTAACCTTGAACCTTTCTTAGAAGAGACTAAACTAATTCATTTTTAAAATTAAGGTTCCAATGTTTCAGGAAATCGGGGATCGAGGTTTTGTGATTCAATTTGCATCAAACATTTGTTTGCAAAAAACCCCGAATCCCGATTTCTTTAACGTTTAAATTAAAAAATCGCAAATTTAAAATTACAACCCGTTTTAAATAATTTTTCAAAAGAGCGTTGGGAAATTTAT
>ML792457.1:137659-150128 GCA_009831015.1 Picea engelmannii | reverse complement strand
CACACCAATCTGTCTGGTAGGAATTTTGGGAGTGCGTGAGGGGGAATGGAACAACCATAAACCCTAATATAGGAAAATTTTTCCTCAATAAACTAGTCGGCAACTGATTTAAAACTTTCTATGACTGCATCAGAAATGCGAGGGGGTTCGCATCCAAAAAAAATTTGTGCATAGGAATAATGACAAAATGACAAACCTCGTAAAAAATGTCTTTAGTTTTTTCTTCCCAAAGGGACGAGTGGTATTTATTAATGGGTTCTGGACATGAGATGCTCCAACTCCAATTCATTAATGGAAAGGGGGTCATAAAACAGATTGCATCCATAATGTATGCAAACATATAAAAAGACACTGGTTGTCCCTTTGACTTGGCTGCTTTGTAATTTAAAATTTCTTGCGTTAGGTTATCCGACAAAATTTAATGCCAGTTAAAACCATTTCCTTCTGAAGCTTCCTCTAAAAAGGGTACCCAGTGTGCATGAAAGTGACGGGGATCTTTTCTCCTGAAAAGTATGCATAACATAATGGCTATATAAACCATATATTCATTTAAGGAGGCTGTAGCATAAATCCCATGAGAATCAGCCCTAAACTTTGCTTCAGACCTCGCCCATCCTCTAATCATGTCGGGATATGTCTGGTCTGCCTCAATACATTCCTTTCTCTGAAACTCAGCTAAAAATTCAGCATTAAAAGTATGTTTATGATTCAACGAGAGTTTATACATTACTTGAATGTGCTCTGGCCTGAATGAGCCGACGATAGCTCCTTGCTCGTTTTGAATGCTCGTTGTTGGGATATCTACCTTATCTAGAGCCCAACCGATCATATCAGTGTATGCCACCATCCTCGGACGCGCAACAATCTTATGAAGCTCAGACTCAGCTATGTCCCAGAAATGATTTTCGGAGTCAGGATGAGCGTTCTCTAATTCATATTCCAACAAATCTGAGATTTGAGTCCACGATTTAATAGAATCTATAGCATGTGGAGTGGTATCGGAGATAATATCTCCTTCCTGTGCGTCTTCATTCTTTTTAGGTGCCTTTTTGGGTGCCATGAATTCTGTGTTTAATTGGAAACCTGTAACAACAAATGGATGAATGAGCTCAGCTTAGAACGATAACACAGACATTCGATTGTAATTTTGAATATATTTTAAAATGACGAGATTTGCACAGCTTTCACGAAATAAAATCTCTTAATGCAGAAGATATTTTACCGAGATACGCTTTTAATGTCCGTATTTAAGTACCTTCAGGTTTTGAAGAAAATGAGAAACCTACTTAATGGGTGAGTGAAACATAAATGAACGCTTAATATGATTACCATTAATCTTGTTTTTAAGAAAAGGTTAATTAATATTAATCATAATTTAAGGCTGAAAACTTCATTTTTCGGGGTTTCGGAAATCCTGATGTCGAGAGGTATGTAGTCGATGAAAAAACGAAATCCAAAAATGCGAAATCGCGATGCTTTAATTAGGATTTAAATGTTTTTAGCACGTTAATTCATTGAGATTAGACTTTTTTCGGGATTTCAGAAATCGGGATTTCGGAAATCGGGATTTCTGGAAACATGATGACAGGAGACGTGTTCTCATCGAACCGCGAATCCCGAAATCGCGAAATCGCGATGGCTTGTTTCTTTTTTCAAAATAGGACTTAACTTATCTTAATTAATTAAATAATCATGATTAAAGCTAAAACATAAAAAGTTTAATTTAACGTGACTTATAGATCGAGGTTTCGGAAATTGGGATGTCGGGAAACATGATGACAAGAGACGCGCTCTCATAGAACCGCGAATCCCGAAATCGCGACATAATTACGTTAACCTTGAACCTTTCTTAGAAGAGACTAAACTAATTCATTTTTTWAATTAAGGTTCCAATGTTTCGGGAAATCGGGGATCGGGGTTTTGTGATTCAATTTGCATCAAACATTTGTTTGCAAAAAACCCCGAATCCCGATTTCTTTAACGTTTAAATTAAAAAATTGCAAATTTAAAATTACAACCCGTTTTAAATAATTTTTCAAAAGAGCGTTGGGAAATTTATATTTTTGTAATTTTTTTTTTTTTTTCCGTTCGTTATCCAAAAATAATTGATAAAAAGGTATCGCGACTTTATAAATGACGAAATTCTTATTTTAGGAAAGCCAAAACTCGAAAAACACAAAAAATAAAAATCTAGGCCTTAAGGATAAAAGATTTTAAGATCTGTTTCAACACCCCTCAAGGGTAGAAACAAAAATTTCAACCTACTACCTGTAGGGAAAGACAACCATGTGGTGGGATCAACTTAAGCAAGACAAGCACCTTGATGAGAAGAAAGTATCATGGAGGCAGTTCAAAGGATATTTCCAAGAGAAATGTTTGTTCGAGTATTACTATGAACGGAAGATGAAAGAGTTATTTGAACTCAAGATAGGAAGCATGACAATGGATGAATATGAGAAAAGGTTCTTTGAGTTGATGAAGTATGTTGGATTCATAAAGGATGATAAAGATCCAAAGATTTCTGAGTGGGTTACCTTCCTTCTATAGTAACAAGATACACAATGAAAACCCCAAGACTTTGGAAGAGGCTATAAGAAGATAAAAACACCTTTATGAGAAGAGCAGAGGGAGGCCAGTCTTACAAAAAGCATGAAATGGAAAGATGAAAAGTAATATGGGAAAAGGAAGAAAGTTTTTAAGCCATTATTTTTTAGGAACATCTCCCAAGCAAATCAACAAGGTTAGTTAGCTCAAAATGAGCCCAGGATGGCATGTTGTTCTGGGAAAATTCCAAGGAAATAGCCCATGAAGTGTTGGGGATGTGAGGGAGATCACTTGTATAGGAACTGCCCTCACAAAAGTGAAAGAATGAGGACTATCCACAATATTTAGGAGGTTGAAACAATGAAAGACATGGGAGGAAAAATGAAAAGGATTTATGCAGCCTTGGAAAACAAGAAAACATAATATCAGTCCCCCATGATTGAAGTGGAAGGTAATCTTGAAAACCAACCCATAACAATTCTAATTGATTTTGGAGCTAACCATAGTTACACAAACTCTAAAATTGTTGAAATATTTCACTTACAAAGGAGTAAGCATAAGAAATCTTAGTTAGTTTAGTTAGCCATATGGGCTAAGAGGAAAATCAATGAGTTGGTTAAGGATTGTCCAACAATCATGAATGGACTCAACACAAAGATGGATGGGAACATCATACCTTTAGATTCTTATGATTGTCTAATTCACATGGAAAGACAACCATGTGGTGGGATCAACGTAAGCAAGCCAAGCACCTTGATGAGAAGAAATTCTCATGGAGGCAATTCAAAGGACATTTCCAAGAGAAATATTTGCTCGAGCATTATTATGAAAGGAAGATGAAAGAGTTATTTGAACTCAATCTAGGAAGCATGACAATGGATGAATATGAGAAGAGGTTCTTTGAGTTGCTGAAGTATGTTGGCTTCATAAAGGATGATAAAGTTAAAATCCAAATATTTTTGAGCGTGTTACCTTCCTTCTACAACAACAAGATACACAATGACAACCCTATGACTTTGGAGGAGGCTATAAGGTGATAAAAACACCTTTATGAGTAGAGTAGAGGGAGGTCAGTCTTCCAAAAAGCATGGAATGGAAAGATGAAGGGTAATATGGGAAAATGAAGAAAGGTTTTAAGCCACCCTTTTTCATGAAMATCTCCCAAGCAAATCAACAAGATTAGTCAGCTCATAATGAGCCAAGGATGGCATGTTGTTTTGGGAAAAAGGCCAAGGAAATATCCCATGAAGTGTTGGGGATGTGAGGGAGATCACTTGTATAGGGACTTCCCTCACAAAGGTGAAAGAATGAGGACTTCCCACAATATTTAGGAGGTTGAAACAATGAAATACATGGGAGGAAAAATGCCAAGGATTTATGCAACCTTGGCCAACAAGCAAACAAAATATCAGTCCCCCATGATTGAAGTGGAAGGTAAGCTTGACAACCAACCCATAACAATTCTAATTGATTATGGAGCTAGCCATAGTTACACAAACTCTAACATTATTGAAATATTTCACTTACAAAGGAGTAAGCATAAGAAATCTTAGTTAGTTTAGTTAGACACAGGGGCTAAGAGGAAAATAAACGAGTTGGTTAAGGATTGTCCAATAGACATGAATGGACTTGACACAAAGATGGATGCGAAGATCATACCTTTAGATTCATATGATTGTCTAATTGGCATGGATTGCTTAGAGATACACCATGTTGTCCTAGAATGTTACAACAAGACAATCGTTTGTCTTGATGAGGAAGGGAAACAAAGAAAAGTTCAAGGCATTCCAAGAGCTGTAGATGTTAGAGAAATTTAAACCATGCAGCTGAAAAAATAGTTTCAAGAAGGGATGTCAGATTTTTGCAGCCCATATGGAAGAAGCAACTAGAGATAAAATGACAAGTATTGAAGATCATCCAGTCTTGAAGGATTTTGAAGATGTTTTTGGGGAAATCCCAAGACTTCCACAAAAAATGGACATTGATTTCTCTATTGATTTGGTGCTAGGAGTTGCCCCAGTGTCCAAGACACAATACATAATGGGCACATCAGAATTGAAAGAGTTGCAGATGTATCTTAAAGAATTGTTAAAGAAGGGTATATATGTCCAAGCATGTTGCCTTGGTGTGCCCCAGTGCTGTTCATGAAGAATAAAGATGGAAGCTTAAGGATGTGTATTGATTTCATACAACTAAATAAGGTCACCACAAAAAACAAATATCCCTTGACAAGGATTGATGATTTGTTGGATCAGCTGAAAGGTGCAAGGATATTTTCCAAGATTGACTTGAGATAATGCTATCATGAAGTAAGAATAAAATAAGAGGATATCAACAAGATAACATTCAGGACAAGATATGGTCATTATGATTTTGTGGTGGTGCCATTTGGGTTATCAAATGCACCAACTGTTTTCATGCGCCTGATGAATGGAGTGTTTAGGGAATACTTGGACAAGTTTGCAATTGTGTTCCTCGATGACATAATCATCTACTTAAAGACAAAAGAGGAAAATGAGCATCATTTAAGAATGGTGTTGCAAGTTTTAAGAGAGCATAAATTGTATGCCAATCTAAGTAAGTGCATCTTCTATCAAAGGAAGATCCATTACTTGGGTCACATTATTTTAGCAGATAGGATAACAATGGATCTAAAGAAGACGAAAGCTATTAGAGGATGGACAAAGCCAAGAAATGTAACAAAGGTCAGATCATTCAAGGGTCTAATAGGTTATTACAGAAGATTCATAAAGGGATTTTCAAAGATTGCAAGCCCCATCACTTCTTTGCAGAAGACAGGAGTGAAATTTGCATGGACTCCCGAATGTGAAGACAAATTTCAACAACTGAAAGACATATTGACTAGTGTGCCAATATTGAATATTGTAGACCTCGATGAAGATTTTTTTGTGTGCATTGATGTGTGAAAGGAAGGGCTTGGTGGAGTCCTCACACAAAAGGATAATGTGGTATGCTATAAGTCCAAAAAATTGAAAGAGCATGAGAGGAATTATGCTACCCGTGATTTAGAATTAGCAACCATTGTTCATACGCTAAAGAAGACATTACCTCATGGGGAGAATCTTTGAGCTGAGGAAAAACCATTGCAGTCTGAAACATTTGTTTGGACAACCAACATTAAATTCCAAGTAAACTAGATGGCTTGAATTTCTTAGTGAATATGACTTCGCAACTAAGCATATCAAAGGCAAAGAAAATTAGGTGGCTAATGCAATTAGCTGAAGAGTGCATGAAATGCATATTGTTGCCATTAGCATGTACACGAATGATCTAAAAGTTATAATTATAGAGGAAGCAAACTCAAATCAATGTTACTTTCAAATAAGAGGTGCATTACAACAAGGTAAATTACTACAAAAAATTAAATATTTTAAACTAAGGGAAGATGGAGTTCTCGTGTACCAAGGCAAGGTATATTTGTCGAACTCTCATGAGATGAAAAACATAGTGTCGAGGGAAATACAAAACATGCCATACATTGGACACCCAGGATATCAAAAGTCGATTTCAGTTGTGAGGAGTCAATATTTTTGGCCCAGAATGAAGAAATAAGTGGCTAATTACATAATGTCCAGGTTCCTCGAGTGCCAAAAGGAGAAAAAAAAAACATAGACATCCAGTTGGGATGTTGCAACCATTAGCTATTCCAGGATGGAAATGGGAAGTAATTACAATTGATTTTATTACTAAGCTTCCCAGGACAGTGAAGCAACATGATTCCATCATGGTAGTGGTGGACAAATTAACTAAGGCTACACATTTTATTCCTATGAAGACCACTCACAAGGAAACAAATATTGTAGAGATCTACATGAAAGAGGTTGTCAGGCTACATGGAGTGCCCAAAGAAATTGTTTCAGAGAAAGATCAAAAAATTACATCCAATTTTTGGAACGCTTTTTTTTTTTTGTAAGTAAGTATTTATATTACCTTCATAAAACAATGCTCAAAATACATATCTCGAGACATGGTGTGAGACTTGCGAAAATTGGAAACCGGAGCCTTCACCAGGTCTCATATTGCAATAATTGTCTGCCTCAAAGGGCCAAAAAAAGTCTGTGGATGCCAACATGGTTACATAACTGGGTTGATTCCAATACATGCCTATCAACTACTGAGACTAAGGACTAGTGAAGATTCAAAACTAAGATAGTAACTAATAAAACCGAAAATACGCTATAGACATAAACCATGAGAAGAAATTATAATTAAACACCAGACTGACCACTTCCACTATCGTCGCGAGGAGGAATGTGCCCTGTTGAAGCGTATGCACAGTGGCGATGACAAACCAGACAAGGTTGACAAGAGGCTTGGCTCGAAAGTAATTCGAGAAGGCCAACGAGCTTGCGGTTCATCAACACCTAGAGAAAGTTTTATTCCGTGATGTCCCGACGTAGCTCAAAAATTAATTGTAATAAGTATTCTAAGAACCACCCTAGAGAATTCAACTCAGTTTCCCCACCATAAAGAATCCTTGGAATTTGTGAACTACTAACTGTGACCTGGTTGTGATGCAGAGCCGAAGAAACCACATTAAAGGATCACTCTGCAGTAGGCGGAGTGGAGGCTACTGAATTTTCCTGTAAATGCTTAGAGGAAATTTCTTCCTCTACAAGCATGCTGTTTTCACAACTATCCCAATTATCATCCTCTTGTTTTGTCATCACCGGGGAAGAGGAAAGTGGAGAGGAGTTGTAAAGGTTGAACGAGGGGAGAGGTGAGGGATGATGACCAACTGAGCCACAAATAGACCTTGAACCGTGACTAGGTTTGGCTATTTCACGAGGCATCACATTGAGGAAAGGAACAAAGAACCAAAGGGGGGTGGGAAGGAATTGGAAACGAGTAGAGGTAAGGAGGTTGAGGAGAGGAATCCAAAGACAACATAGATAAGTTTACCAACTGGAGTGAAAGTGAGAATGGAGATGAACCAAAGAAGAGATAAATTAGACATGGTGAGGTTCGAGGCCAAATTTTTGGAAGGGTTGGTTCAAAGGATTTGGGACAAATTTAAATCTCAATAGCCCAAAATTTTATGGACAAACCGAGAGGACCAACAAGATAATTGAAGACATGCTTAGAATGTATGTGATGGACCAACCATACAAGTGGGAAGACTATATCCACTTAGTTGATTTCACTAACAATAATGGGTATCAAGCCTCATTAAAAATGAGCTCATTCGAAGCCTTGTATTTTAGGAAGTGTAACACACCAGTAAGTTGGGATAACCCAGTAGACAAAGTTGTCATTGGGAAAGATTTGTTAAAGGAAATGGAAGATCAAGTAAAATTTAAATTCTTCCTAGTAAAGGAAGAAGATATTTGCAAACCGAAACAAAACTTTCAAATATTTTAAAGTGGGCAAACATGTATTTTTGAAAGTGAAGGTGAAGAGAAGTTCACTAAGATTGGGTTTCTGCCCAAAGTTGGCAACAATATATTGTGGGCCTTTTGAAATCTTAGAGAAAATAGGGCCAATTACATATATGATAACATTTCCTACATATATGAGAGTGCATAATGTATTTCATTTGTTATTATTAAAGAAATATGCGCCTAACCCTAACCACATTATTGATTAGTTTGTGATCCAGGTGGAACACGAAGGAGACTTTTGGGTGGATCGAGTGCGCATCCTAGACCGAAAAGTCAAGATGATTGAGAAAAAGGCTATAGGCCCAGTAAAGGTCTATTGGACCTAATATATTATTAAAGACACTACATGGGAGCACAAGGAGACTATGTAGGAAGAATACCCACACATTTTTGACAATTTTGAAGAAAACAAAAGCTAAAAATGCAAGACTCCATGTTTGGGCAGCCTGGGTTTTGGAAACACATCTCAGAGTCTTCTTGGTCACCTGCACTGATAGCCCTAACAAAAGAATGGTGCAGCTTGATGGAGTGAGAGTAGTGAAGGGGGCACGTTCCTTGGGTCAAGAAGATGAAAGTAACAAGATATTTTGGTTGGGATTTTTGTTGGAGTTATAAAAATAGTAGATTTTTTTTTTTTTTTTTCTTCTGAATATTATGATGTAAATTTGTATCTATTTCAGCATAGTGTTGTGCATATAGGACATTGCACAATTGCATGGGAGGCAGAATGTAACATCCCCACTATAATCCTCAATTTAATTAATGCTTAATGTAGATATAATGTATGGTTATGGCCAAGCGATGCATATGCGAATTGTATTTCTGAATTTTTAATACAAAAAATGTGATGCAAGCTACTGGGGGACATGGACATAGATTGGGGCACGAGTAATCCACAAGAGGGGAGGGGTCTAAAAAAGGGGGCTTTAGCCACAAGTTTAATTCCCAAATCCTTTTCCCGATTTTTAATGTTTTGAGTGAACCTTTAGATTTTTCCCTTGAGTGTGGAAGATCCCAATCATTGAATACCTATACGAGGGTGGGTGTAAAATGTCACATCCATAGTTATTGAGAGTTGAACTAAAGTAAAATCAGCTCGGGGATGAGTGGAAGTCAAGCAACAAGAAAAGAAAGGAAATTCATACGGGTAGGGGCAACAATTTACACATTCATGTTTTTACATTTGGAGAAAGCAAAGAACATGGAAGAAGTGCACTGGATATGGAGCAACGATGGAGGGTAAATTCTTGAGCGTTTTTGGAGCTAAAGATTGAAGAAGCAAGTTGTCAGGATTGTAGAAGAACCATGTTGTTAGGCCTAAAGAGTGAACTGCTGTGGGAGTTGTATTGCAACAACATGTTATTGTTGTTGTTTCTTGGTAATTTTTGTTGATTTTTCAATAAAGTAGGTTAAGCATGTAGTTCATTTCAATTTTCATTTGTCTTAACCATAACCATAAATGTTGCAACAACCAAGATCACAAGAAGAAGCACCATGCACAAGAACACAAGAAGTATCCTGGGAAACCCTTCTTAACAAGGGACGAAAACCCATCCAAATCCTTTGCTATAATCTTCAAGATAAAGACCTAGCACACAAGAGGGTGCTCAAACCCTAGAAGACTAGCACCCAAGAGAGGTGTGCACTTATCCCAAGTAAATGTACTTGATGAAATTTCCAAACTCACATGAAAGATATGATTCCTTAAAGGGGATTTTACCTTTACTTATACTAACCTAATTCTGTCAACATAAGTGTCTATTGGCACAACATGTCCGACCTCACTTAGCTTATAATATATTTATTATTACTATTATTATTATAATTAATATTATCCATATTAATTATATTTTACATTTATTATTAATCACATTAAGGTGGGGCTGACCTGTACCCTTTACATAACAATTAGGGTTACAGGAAGGTCCGACTCTTGAACATTCTATATCAAAGGATCTGATACACCCACTAGTGCTCATCCACTAGGGGCACATCCATAGTGATGTCATATATCTATTTCATTGCATTACACAGAAGAAACAGATCTTCACACGTTCACCTGTGCTTGTCCATAGGCACGTCCACTCTACAGATCTTCTTTCCCACTGCCTCATACAGGAGAATCATCTGGATTTTTATCGTCAACTCTGTTGCTCAGAGGAGGATAATACATCATCTTCATTTCTGTTCACATGACGATGCACCCAACACTTTGGGATTTCACGTGTTCACCTTGTGCTCAACCACATGCATGTCTAACTCAATAGATCGCCTTTCCCACTGGATAATCATTTGGAGTTCTTCTCAACTCTCTAAATGGAGGAGGTCATCTCTATGTTCCTAGATCTGTCTCAGGCATGAATCACATACCCTTCTTAGGGGCTTTCTCTCAGGTTTGTAAGATGAGAGAAAGACTCACATAGTTGCAATGATCCACATCTCACAGGTTTGTAAGCTGGAGAATATCTCACATAGCTGCATTCATCAAAAATCCCTCTCAGCTAGGGAGGTGTTCTTGATCATGCCAAGTTTCACACATATGTGTTTTGAATTTTGTCTTGGCTGGAGTTATATACACTCCCTCTCAACTAGGGAGCCATTCTTCATGAAGTTAATTTGGTGAATATATCTGCAATCTGCTCATGTGTAGGAAGGTACTGTATGTGTACAATTTTCCTTTGCACCATAACTATGATATGAGGATATTTCATCTGATTGCATTTCGATTTATCAGGAAACACTGGGTTCTCAAGGAGATTTACTCACAGCTCTTGGTTATCATCACAGGATCCATCTCATGGTCAAGTAAATCTATCAGAATATTGTGAAGCCACATTGCTTCACACACTCAATGTTATATACTCTGCCTCTTTGGTACTCAAGGCCATAGAGTTTTGTTTTCTGCTGCATTAGGAAACCATGGAAAACTTCATGATAGAACATCAGTTGAATGTGTTTTTTCTTGTTCACTGTACTTTCTGCTTAATCTAAATCGACATATCCTGCACACTCAAGTTCACATTGGAGGCATATCTCAGGCCATATCTCGTATGTATCTCAATACATGTTTTTTTGTTTTCTAGTGAGTCTGTCTTGGTTGAATCATGAAATGACTAAGCACATTCATTGCATGGCATGAATCAAGTCTGGTGTTAACCAGATACATCGATGATCCAATCAGCTGTGGATCAGTGTCGTTTGAATCATTATCAATCTTCTTCTTAAATCCATCATGGTGGATTTTGCATTTTGTCATACTGAACTTCTTTAATATTTTTCACTGTTTATTTTCCTTGAATTAGGAAAATCTCATCCGTCCTCTGTCATACTTCTTGTCCCAAGAAGTAGTGCATCATACTCAAATTCTTCATCTCGAATTCAGAAGTCAAGGATTAATTGTATCCAACAACAAGGCTTTATGAATAAGTCATCAAGATCAAGCTCCCGTCACCAACACTGTAATGATATAGGTTTGGATCAACAACACTCTTGCTGAAATCCAAACTCATCAAGAATCTTATCTATCTGATATAGTTTCCAACTCATGTATGGTAGTACGGATGGAAGTGTATCGGGTTCACTGGATCAAGTGTCTCATCATAGACAACTCCCTCTGTTTGTGAGAAACCTCTGGCTATAGATTTCATTTAATATTTCTCAACACTTCCATCAGATGTATGATTGATCTTATAGATCCACTTGGAACTTACCACTGACTTCCCTTCTGGTCCTTGAATAATGTCTTATACATCATTCTTTAAGATATACCAATACTCTTATGTTATGGCATCTTTCCATACTTATTCTCCCGTTTCTTCTCTAAGACCAAGAGGATCATCATCAATGAAGTGGCTCATGACTGAAGGATAGCTCAAAAATCTCTTTTGATTTCTTGGGATGTGCCTTGAGAGGCTTGTATGTTTCTCTGCCTCTTGCAGAGTGAGTGTAGGTAGGCATTTTATGCCCTACTACAATATCTCTGAACATATCAACTGGAGCAACTGGATCAACTGAAATAATGTATGTATCCGTCTAAATTGCTGAAGAGAGAGAAGGCATTGTCTTACTGTCAATATCCATCTGAGATTTTCTGGATCTTTGAAAGACTATCTCTTCTTCAAGGGAAACGTCTCTACTTGTCTCAATTTATCTCTGACCAGGGATGTCGATCTGGAATGTCTTTGAAGATTCACTGTATCCTTTCTTTCTAAAGGATCCAGCTTGGAATCTTCTCTTTGGGTACATGAAAATACACTGGGCACCCAAATAACTTGAAGAGTTCAATATCAGGCTTTATTTCGGTGAAGACTTCTTCGGGAGTTATGTTTTTCAAAGTCTGGTGAAGACTCTTGTTCTGAACATATACTGTGTCATGCATGGTTCTGCCCATAGAATCATAGAAGGATTCTGATTGTGCATTATTGCATTGATTGCCTCAATGATGGTTTTATTCTTTTCTCAAATAGTTTTGACTCCCTTTGAGTCAAGTGACTCCCTATGAGGGATATACATATTCCTTTCTT
>ML792457.1:110126-127168 GCA_009831015.1 Picea engelmannii | reverse complement strand
TTACTCTTTCATCTCTGGGTATAGAAAGCTTTCCAAGATGATAAAACAAATTTTCATGCATATAATAACCTGACTGTTGATTTCCATGAGTTAATTCATCGTATACATCTTTAAAATCATCATCCTTAGCATATTGTTCTACACAAATTTCATGAGCTAAAGGATTATACCTGACTATTGTAGATGCATTGATTACTAGTATTGAGAACATATCTGCAACCTTGTTATGAATACCCTTCTTATACTTGATTACCAAATGAAACTGTTGTAGAAAACCCATCCACCTGAAGTGTCGCGAATATTGTAGCTTGGCATGTGATTGCAAATACTGTAATGTCTAATGATCTGTATGAATTATAGTCTCCTTTCCCATTAAGTAATGCTTCCATTTATTTACACTTTGTACCAACACATACAATTCCTTATCATATGTTGGATAGTTAATCACAATCTGTGTGAAAGTCTCAGAATGATAACATATAGGTTTATCTCATTGTATCAAGATTTCACCCATGGCATATCCGCTTGCATAGATTTGAATCTCAAATGGCTGTTGTAGATCTGACAGAGCCAAAACTGGTGCGATGCTTATCCTTTCCTTCAATGTCTCAAAGGAATTTTGTTGCCTGCTTCCCCATTGAAAAACTTGTTTAACACTTGTTAATGCATGTAGAGGAGCTCATATGTATGAGAAATTAGCAATGAATTTCCTCCGGTACTATACTGCTCCTAAGAATCTCCTGACTTCTGTGACAATAGTTGGCTTGGGCGATTTCACAATGACTTCTACTTTTGCGAGATCTATATTTAGCTGACCATTCCCTACAATGTATCCCAAATATACGAGAGAAGTTTTTCCAAATTCACATTTAGACATTTAGATATACAACTTCTCCTTCTTCAATAGTTCAAAGACTGTCTTGACATGCTTTATATGATCTTCCCATCTTTGACTAAAGATCAATATATCGTCTAAATAGACGATAACAAAATAATCTATGTGGGGTATGAACACATCATTCATTACCCTCATAAACGTTGCTGGTGCATTGTATAACCCAAATGCCATAACTAACCATTCGAACAATCCTTGCTTGGTCTTGAAAGCAATTTTCCATATGTCACCTTCTGCAGTTCTGATACGATGATAACCAATTCTCAAATCCAACTTAGTGAAATACAAAACATTCTTTAATTGATCCAATAAATCATCAATTCTAGGAAGAGGATAACTATTCTTTACCGTAATCTTGTTCATGGATCAGAAATCAATACACATCCTCCACGTGCCATCTTTCTTCAAAACTAATATAATAGGTGTTGTAGGAAAATCTCCCTGCGGATAGGTGGATTACCTCAAAGAGCTTGACCTTAACTCTAAGACAAAAAATGCTTAACATGGACACTGATTTCCTTTCCAATCTATCTAAACTAACACATGAGAAGGAAGGATAACATAAGTACCTCTTTATCAACGTTTGTCCCTGCACGCTCCGAGTTGCGCTCCGATCCTTTGCTCCTCGCTGAGCTCTGTAGACAAACAAGATACAACCACTTCCTACTCTATTGATATTAGTTTGAAAACAGATCTATCTATCAATGATAAGTTCATGTAACATCAGACACAAACTAGAAAGAAACAGGCCAAGCGTGTCATATTAACGAGATAATGACAACAATACTTACAATCGTAGATGCGAATGTGACAACTTCGTCAAGTCCCCTTCGTCTAACCCTTGCTCGAAAGATCCACAACCTGGGTAACAACAACTTCATTGATCACTCTCCTTTGACTAACTGTGTGTTTCCTATGAGATCATAGGTTTCATACTAGCAATTCTTCCCCATTCCAGCACCACTTATGAGATCATAAGTTTGGTGTGATTCTCCATTTCCCATCATCATAGAGCTTGCTTATATAGGTTAAGAGGAGCTTAACCTCTTGAGTTATCTTTAGAACAAGTTGAGGAACCTCCTCCTTAGATCAGGGATCTCCTGATGAAACCAAGAATTCGAATGCAACTGCCTTCTAATCTTGAAAGATCCTCTCCTTATTCTCCTCAACGGGCCAACAACTGCCTCAGATTAGACAACGCTCCTGCAAAAGAGGCATCAGAGCATTGTAGCGCTCCCTAAGAAGCTTGAGGGAAGCGCCAGCGCTCCAAAAGTGGATAGCGATCCTTCAGAAGGGTAGGAGAGCGTTATAACGCCCCCTGAAGCCTTGTAGGGGGGCACCAGCGCTCCTAAGACTAATATAAGGGAGCACTCACCCTCAGAACCTTTGTTTCAGAGCTCTTCTCAGGTGTCAAGAGTTCTTTGACTTCAGTTAATCAATTCCTCTTCTCCAAATCAAGTACATGAGATGTTTTAAGTGCCTCCTTAGTGTCGTCGGCATGGAAGTATACTCGAACATCGTTTGCGACACTTGTGAACAACTTGCGACACTTGCGGAAGTTGTAAGGAAGATGCGACACTTACGACAATTGAGAGGAATATGTGACACTTATCTAGTTGAGTATTTTTGACGTGTAACAGAATGCCCCCCAAAGTATGAAGTTAGAAGATGCGGACTGATGACTGAAATACTTTGTAGATGTTCAAGCAAGGGTATAGACTCGGAGAACCTGACGGAAGCTACACACAAACATCCAACAAATATCGTGACATATTTCAAAACCCAAGGCAGGCATACCTATGCTTGGGTGATTAAGACTTGCGAGATATGGCCGCCATAAAATACACTGCGGATCCATAATTGTATTGATGAAAAGGTATAGCCACCGAAGATACAATGTGGATCTATACTTTGATGACTTAGATTGATCGTAGCCACGAAGAATACACAGTGTATCTACGAGATGACAAGACATAGCCACGACCAATACAAAGTGGATCTATGTAACAGTGTATGTCTTCTTTGTCCAATAGAAACTCCGTCGCAGCCTGGGCGAAGTATATATCAAAGTGGTCACTCGACCCAGGTTCTTCTTACCAATCTCAATGTGGTACGATTCTAACCATGTGAATAGATGTCTTGATGTCGAACATGGCAGAAACCACTTGATTATTGGTCAATGGTGTGAACCGTTAACAAGTGCGAGGGAAATCACCATTAATGTCAATGATTCCCAAGGTACCCTAGTACATTCCAGCGAATGTGAATAGATGAGCTGAGGTCGAACATTCGTGGAATCATCCGATTAGAGGTCAATGATGTAAACCTACTGTCGGATGCGAGGAGGCCTGCCATTGAGGCATGCAGGTCCCAAAGTACTAACTGGTTTCTAAGTATGATTCCCGGATAATGTGTTGAGGTCGACAGGAATAGACTCGTCGAGTGAGGGCCTTGATGTATCCCCCATAAATGACACGAAACAGACATGGAGATGTAATTTGGCAGATCAAATGGACATAGACTGACACAGGTTTTGAGGCAAGATATTTGGGATGGCTGACTTTAGAGGCAGATACTTCCCTTGAACACTGAGGCACAACAACAAAACATGACATGGACCAACACTATGTAGTGGATACGGTGACTTGCGTCGGGTGACCCAAAGGAGTGAAAGGAACTCAAAGGATTGGTTCAGTGCAGAGGTTCAATGGATTATGATATGTGCAAATGAAAAAGTGCCGTGTTCAAGGGCGACTCCAAGAATTGCTGGATGACGTTCTCAAGAGACTGCTTGGCTTGTTCCTTTCAATTTTTTCCCCCATCCAGATAGATGACTACCTCTTTTTGATTTAATGAGCTCGAGGAGGATAACACATGCTCGATATAACTTACCTTCGGTAAGTTCCTCTTCCTTTGTTTAACGAACCGAAAGAAGTAAGGGTTCAGTCCCATATGGGCATGTCGATGTGTGCTTTAACGAGTCCAAGGACAGAAAACTCGAAGGTTTTTCGGGATTATAGAGTTTGGAAAAACACTTAAAAGAGAACTCTCTCAGTTCCTTTTTCGTACAGTAGTCTAACGAGACCGAAAAAGGGGTAAACTATCGCTCGAAAGACGCCCTTTCTGACCTTTTAACGAGTGTGAAAGGAAGCAAGGTCACTCGACAATCTTTTCATATTTAGAGAGTCTGAAAATGGTTTAAAGTAGACTCCAGGGGGGTTCCTTTTTCGTGTGTTCGTGTATCCATACGGGTCCAAAAAAGAGATAAAGTTTACCCGGTTACATTCTCATGTATTTACGAGCACAAGAAAGAACAAAGACTAAGCTCGGTATGCCCCCAGCTTGAAAGTTGGTGGCTTAGCTCCAGAATGATCATCAAAGGCTAGAAACATGCCCTCCAAGCTTCGATTCATTCACCGGCTCTGAGGTCGTCACCAATTTCTCGAGTGGATGAGAAAAAGGAGAAGGGTGGATGAAATGAAGGTTCAAGAGAGGTGACTGTTTCATTTTTTAACGAGCTTGACACAGGAAAAGAACTATGCTCAAGGTTCCAGGTTCGATGCCCAGATTGCTGTTTCATTTTTTAACGAGCTTGCTACAGTGAAGAAAACTATGCTCAAAGCCTCTATTTCATTTTTTAACGAGCTTGCCACAGAGAAGAAAAACTATGCTCGTGACTTCTTTTTGATCATGGCTTCCAAGAGGATAATGTTCTGGAAGGATACCATGTCAAGGGACAAAACTTGGTCATGGCCTCCAGGAGATCTTCACTGGATGGAAGATAATCACTCAGGGAGGAATACATGTCGAGGGTTGCGATAGGAGTAAGGATATCAGGCTCCAATAAACCTATCGAAGAAATCACCAAGTCAACTACCGGATCCAAACCATCGGAAGTTGAAAACATGGGAGGCGATAGAAAATCGATATCAGGAGGGGAGATGGACTGTATATCTGCCCGGACTTCTTCATGAAGGGGAAGAAAAGAGGATTGGGGATAGTGATTATCCCAAGGTAGCTTGCCAATGCGAAACATTTCCGAAATAGGAAAAGTTGGGGAATTATAGTGGATCGTAGGCGACAAGGAACTCGACTGTGATTGCATCGATGAAACGTCGGGTGCCAATAGATGTTGGTCATCCAACGAGGGAGAAGTGAATTGGGTAGAAACTTATGATGTTTCGGCTGGACCAAGTGGCACGGTGTCACTTAGTGCATCGAATTCCAACGGACACGGTGCAATCCGAGGGTTAGATGATCCCAAAGATTGATAAGCTGCGGTCGAAATCATATCGACAATGGCAATGTGATGTATAGTTGGTGGAAGTGGTGTAGGGAAGGTACCCATGAGGCTAGAATCTTTCAGTAAGCCAACACCAACGCTCTCATACGTGATCTTGTGGTCTCCCAAGAATGGAATATTGTTGGTAGCAGGAATGCGAGCATCGGGTGTGCAAAAATCCAACTGATCAACAGTGACAATTTTGCCTTGATGGGGGAATTGTACACATCGAAACACCGACGAGGCGACGACAGTCATAGCGTAGAACCAACTTCTTCCGAGTAATAGGTTGTAGTCGAGGGGAGCATCGACCACCTCGATGTCAACGGTAATAGTTTTTCCACCCAATTGGATGGGCAGGGACTGTAAAATCCCATGAGGATGAAAACCTCGCCCATCGAAGGCACGTAACATCGTTGGGGATTTATTGAGTGCTGGTGATTTTAAACCTTTCCAACACACCAAAGACATAACACAAGTCGAGGCTCCCTCATCCAGAATAGTTCGGTGGATTTGTTGATTGTGAACAACAACATCAACTTGGAAAGCAAGTTGGTGGGAGAGTCGAGACGCATAATTATCCAGGTTAAACATGATCTGGTTGGACGACTCAGGATCAACAGCGCCAAGAGCAGCTAAGAGTGTTTTACGTTGACTGGGGCAGTGCTGTAAAACTTCCAAGGCGGACATAGCACACGGGGCTTGGGCCAAATCTTCTACAATATTGTAATTTTGGGCAGCCCATGAATTAGGATTGAAGGTAGATTTTCGGATGGTGCTCTTAGGAGGGCGTAAGATAGAGTCGAACGTGGGTTTCTCAATCTGGAGTGGTCCAGATGGAGGATTAACCGATGGAAGACTGACGGAGGACGATGACGGATCTGGTAAAGTACCAGTACCATTAACGTCTTTTCCTTCAGGATTACCTGGTGTGTCATAAGCCTTAGAGCGAGTGGTTAAATTGATCCCATTAAACATATAAATATGTGCACTTGATGAGGCCTCATCATGAGGATTGCTAGAACTTCCCCCAGGCGAGGGGGTTTGAGCAACCATGGATTGCTGCTGTGGAAAAGGATGAGTAAGCACAGCGGGTTGCGAATTTCCTTGGAAAATTTTGGCCACTTCATCACGATGTGGACAATCTCAGGTGTAGTGATCGTCACCGCAAATGAGACACGGGAATTTCAACTTCCGTTGTGTTTTATTTTCGGCATCAGGTGTTTGATTCTTTGTTTGTTCATTATTATTTTTTGATTTATTCTTCATTTTCTTCTTACCTCCGGATTGTTGTGAAGGGGAAGATTGAACTACATTCACCTCAGAGATCTGAGTTTGAGGGGAGGTAGAGGAGGGTGTGAGCGATTGGGAAACAAGTTGAGTTTTGACGGAGCCGATAACACCATCCGCATGAGATGAGGATGATGGTTTAGATGGATCGGTATTAGCTCGAGTGGCATTCGGAAGAAAATCATACAAAGTACCAGATTGGGAATAAACCAAATCTAAATACTGAGCCCGAGTGATGGCTTGTTCCTCTGTGACCGCACCACCCATAGCAACATCGCGAGCGATCGGTGGTAGCAGTGATTTCGTGAACCATTCCACCAATAGTATGTCAGGGATGGCGGCCTTGATCATCCTTCGTCGTCGTCTCCACCCATGAATATGGTTAGAGATATGCACGTCATTAGTTTGACAAAGGGAGGTCAAGAGTTCAGTACCTGTTTCGTAGCGAATAGGTAGTTGAAAGTGCGTGAGGAAAGACATGGCAAGGGAATTGAAATCATGAAAAGAAGCACGTGGTAGTTCAATATACCACTTTGCTGCCGAACCGGTAAGTGTTCGTTGGAAAAGACGCAAACGAATAGAATCATCCATGAGGGAGTTTGATGAACACCACAAATGGAAAGTCATAACATGGTTGTTTGGATCTTCACTAGGGTTTCCGTCAAATTTCAGAATATCAGAAGGAAGTTTAGCTAGAATGACTGGCCAAACCAATGAATGAGAAATAAGATCATTAGTTAACCGAGACAAGTCCGGGAGATCCAGAGTTGCAAGGAAAGGTAGCTTTCGGTTAATTTGTGAATGATACTGGTGCAGCATAGGAACACCAGTAGGACCATAAGCTGGGTTAGATGGATAGTTGTAACTAGTAGGTCCTCCTACATACGGTTGTTTCTGGCCAGGATAATAAGGATTCGATGATGAATGAGAAACGTTGGCATGACCCGGTGGGTTTTGAGCATTATAGGCCGGGTGATTTGCTTGCCCATGAGGAGGATAGACATTTTGTCCTTGAGGATGGTAAGGAGTAGATCCCGGAGGTGGGTACACATTAGACCCATGAGGAGGATAAGACTGTGGTCCTGGAGTACTCCAGGTGGTGTTTTGGATGCCACCCGGATAAGATTGTGGGTAAGATGTCCCAGAAGGAACATGATTAGGTACCCCTCCTAATGGGTTATTATAAGAGTGCCCCCCAACGTGGGGTTGAGTAAAGGTGCCTCCTGAAGATACTCTCCAGGGTTGTGAAGGGTTTCCAACCAACGAGGTTTTCCCCCCTGCTAGGGGTGGGTTTATGACCGGGGTATGATTGGCAGACGGAGGTTGCCCTCCAGGAGGAGGATGAAAAGGGGGCTGTCCCCCGGGAGGGGTAGGCCCGCCATGGAACGATAGTCCTCTAGGAGGGAAAGGTGCGTTGGATGGTGGTTTCCCTCCATCCAATTGTGTTTGGCTAGCAGGGGTCTGTATCCTCGGGTGAGCAGATGTGATGGGTCCATCATTAGGACAGACTTGTGCTGGTGTAGCAGTAGGGTTAACAACCCGATCGACTGGGTGACTCATGGTTTGACCGGATGGTCCTGTTTCACTAGGCGGGTTATCAGGATGGAACGGTTGTCGAAAGGACTCGAAATGTTCATAGAGATCGCGCTCCGATGAAGTCCTCCAAATAGAACGAGCGGGTGTGGGATTGGTATTTACTGCGGTGCCAGGACGAATAGGAGTCCTATATTCCTCACCAAAGATTGGTTGCGTGGATCCCATATATGTTTCGGTAAAAATCCTCTCTGGTAATCGTGGGACTTCTTCGTCTATGACATTCCCAAGGGAGTCTAAATGAAGTAAAAGTGGTTCGAGAGGGGTCACCGAAGTGGGATTCACAATCGTAACCAAATCGTCTTCTGGGTTATCTAACAGAGGAGCAATAGCACTTTCAGCGTCAGATGGATTTTCTACCTCTCTACGGTGGTTGTCTTCGGGAGGGTTGGGAGGTAAGGGTTGATAGCCTTCTGGAGGCAGCCCTTGCATCCTACGTGATCGGCGAAGACCTCGATTGTCTACGGGCTCAATTGTGGAGAAAGGCAGAACACAATGAAAATCTAGGGCCAACTAACGAAAATAAACAACATACGCTAATAGAAATCTAAGAATCACAACCAAGCAAACATGACCTTCTTTTGATGACCGTACTAGTTGGTGATGAAATCCAACGTCGTGTGATCAAGTCCAGAAGGGGCGGGGATAGGGTGGAACAGTTACAATGGCGACCTGCTTAACGGACTTACGCCTTGGTGCAAGCTTCCACGCAGTAATTGTGGATTTACCCTCCAAGGAGCCCGAGTGAGTTTGACCAATGTCTGCTCCAGGTACAATGAGACTTCCCTTCACTGTCACCTCGTGTAAGACCCTAAATATTATGGCCACTAAGGTTACCAATTCGCAGTTAGCCCCTGGGCGGGAACAATCGACAGTCCGATCCGAACATACGGGTAGGGTATCGAGCCCGAAATCAACTAAAAGGCTTCCACGCAGTAATTGTGGATTTACCTCAAAGTGATCCCCATAATACGATCTGACCACCACAATCAGTTAAACCACGGAGGGTTAGTCCCCTTATCTCACCCGAATGCAACCTCGTGCGTAACCCCTGTGTGAGAGGGGGGTCCCAAGCAAACTTATACGATGATTGGATTTGACTCTCCCTAACTCAGGATGCTACTGTTTGTTTTGGAAACTTTGGAGAGTTATGCTCACTGCCTAATCCAAAGTACTAAGCCTGATCTACTGTTGGTGGAGGACCCTAGAAAGAAAAAGTTCCAAATAATTTTTAATTAGCGTTGATTTTTATAGCTGTTCTTTACTCAAAAAGGGGTGCATGGAAGTGAAACGAATGGAATTATGACTCAGTCCCAAAAATGCATCAAAGATGATAAGCATTCATTTCTTTTCGATGAACATCTATCTAAGGGAGAGAGAGAAAGTTCTTTTCACTAACAAGCACTAATAAGGAATGTCCTCAAGCAAATTTTTCTTCAATCAAATCCTGATGTGATGCTAAAACTTTTGATATGCCTTCTAACATACACAATCAATCATGAAGATGCTTTTTATTGTTTGCACCTGAATAATGATTAATTCAACACAATGCTCGTCTTGCTAATTATCTTTTTGGATGAATGTAAATCAGACCAACACAAGCAAGAATCATACAAACAATACACCCTCTCGTTGTGATCAAAACAAGAAGCGCAAAAAGAGAAACAATCAAAGAGAAATCAAATTTCACACTCAAAAGAAAAATTCGAAGAACAATGATCTTAACTAAAACCAAATGAACAGATATGTAGACCTTTGATGACCTTCACCAATATTTTTCGCTCAGTTGAAAAGGAGAGAAAGACAATGCGTAAGTTTCAAGCTCCAAAAGGCAGAAAAACTCAACAAAAATAGTGAAGAAGGCTACAAAATCCAAACAAAAAGATGTTTGTTCTCCAAGAAAAAGACAGATGTCAAAGATGGAAAGAAGAAGGATTGACCCACAAGGTTACCCAACAAAAGAGACACAGAGGATAAACCCTGAAAAAACAATTTTGGAAGGTTTGTTGGCCAAAAGAGGGCTGGCGCTCTGTTGCCAAAGGCAAGGAGCGTTATAGCACTCTGTGCAAGGCTATTAGGGAGAAATGGCACTCTGTTAACACAGAGACAAGGGCGCTAGGTTCAAAAACTCCCAAAAATGTCAAAAAATCCAAAAATTGTACTTCAATCTCGACAATTAGGCTGAGTGTGATGGGGTAGGGAGCCAATCAGTTCATGAAACCAATAAAAAGATGAGTGAACCAGGTCTGAAACAATCAAGGGGTAGAACAAGGTCAATGAGGAGAAATCAAAACAAGAAGTCTCGATTTGAGGCTATCTCCCCAGCGGAGTCGCCAGTTTCTGTTGTAGGAAAATCTCCCTGCAGACAGGTGGATTACCTCAAAGAGCTTGACCTTAACTCTAAGACAGAAAATTCTTAACGTGGACACTGACTTCCTTTCAAATCTATCTAAACTAACACATGAGAAGGAAGGATAACAGAAGTACCTCTTTATCGACGTTTGTCCCTGCACGCTCTGAGTTGCGCTCCGATCCTTTGCTCCTCGCTGAGCTCTGTAGACAAACAAGATACGACCACTTCCTACTCTATTGATATTAGTTTGAAAACAAATCTATCTATCAATGATAAGTTCCTGTAACATCAGACACAAACTAGAAAGAAAAAGGCCAAGCGTGTCATATTAATGAGATAACGACATCAATACTTACAATCGTAGATGCGAATGCGACAACTTCGTCAAGTCCCCTTCGTCTAACCCCTGCTCGAAATATCCACAACCTGGGTAACAAAAACTTCACTGATCACTTTCCTTTGACTGACTGTGTGTTTCCTATGAGATCATAGGTTTCATACTAGCAATTCTTCCCCATTCCAGCACCACTTATGAGATCATAAGTTTGGTGTGATTCTCCATTTCCCATCATCATAGAGCTTGCTTATATAGGTTAAGAGGAGATTAACCTCTTGAGTTATCTTTAGAACAAGTTTAGGAACCTCCTCCTTATATCAGGGATCTCCTGATGAAACCAAGAATTCGAATGCAACTGCCTTCTAATCTTGAAAGATCCTCTCCTTATTCTCCTCAACGGGCCAACAACTGCCTCAGATTAGACAACGCTCCTGCAAAAGAGGCATTAGAGCGTTGTAGCACTCCCTGAGAATCTTGAGGGAAGCGCCAACACTCCAAAAGTGGATAGCGCTCCTTCAGAAGGGCAGGAGAGTGTTATAACACCCCTTGAAGCCTTGTAGGGGGGCGCAAACACTCCTAAGACTGATATAAGGGAGAACTCACCCTCAGAACCTTTGTTTTAGAGCTCTTCTCAGGTGTCAAGAGTTCTTTGACTTCAGTTAATCAATTCCTCTTCTCCAAATCAAGTACATGAGATGTTTTAAGTGCCTCCTTAGTGTCGTCGGCATGGAAGTATGCTCGAACATTGTTTGCGACACTTGCAAAAGTTGTAAGGAAGATGCGACACTTACGACAATTGAGAGGAATATGCGACACTTATCTAGTTGAGTAATTTTGATGTGTAACAATAGGAGAACCACACAGAGAGGAGCTTGGTCTAATGATTCCTTTATCGAGCAACTCTTGAACCTGTTTCTTAATTTCTGCATTCTCGATCACTGATTACCTATACATTCCAATAATCAGAAGAGGAGCATCCTATTGCAAATATATTTCATGTTCAACCTCCCTTTTAGGAGGCAAACCTGTAGGTTCCCAAAAAAACTCATCATAGTTAGATATGATGTTGACCAACTCCTGTTTATGATATGTATCACAACTTGATAAAGCATTGATTATATCTTCTTCTTTGTGTTTCACTATCATGAGAACAAACGATTTAATTTTTCTCACGAGTCTCTTCATTTGCCCCGTGCTCACTAAGAAACATTAGTCTTGATACTATGAGCTCTGACAATAAATTCAACACCATCTTTGAAATGATGATATTTTTTTCTTTGCGATAGAATATATCCTTCTTGTAAAATAGATATGGACCACCCAAGACAATGCCACAAATTTCAAGTGGCACAATATCTATCTCAACCTAGTCAAAGAAATTAGTTGTAATTGAAAATCTGATCTTACACTGTTTCGTCACTTGAGACTTAACATCTTCACATACCCATCCCAATGGATAATGATTTTTGTGAGGTGTTGTTTTTAAACCCAACTTCTTAAAAATTGCTTCATATGTTAGGTTAACTTGAGATCCACTGTCAAATAAATTATCTACTTTTGTATGATTGACTATAACTATGACATGAAAAAGCTCATTTCTTTTCTTCTGATCAATATCACTGTCCAATTTAGCCGATTGAATTGAAGAATTAAAATTGATAGTAGATATACCTTTGCTTCCTATTGCCATGATATTGGATTCATCTTCTGAATCGAATCCCATATCTTGTTGAGCTGAYGCAATAGTCTTCTGCTTCCCTGTATTCTTGAATTTTTTYGGTCGTAATTYYGGATGCAGTTTCCAACACTGTGCTTCCTCATGTCCCTTTTTATTACAGTGGGAACATGTAGGTCTTTCCWCAAMTTTCTTTGCTGTAGCTGAMTTCTTACTCTTCCATTTACCTTTCGRTTTCTTCTCGAACTTGTATGGCTTCTTATCTTCGCTCGCATGYTTCCCCTTACTAGCCTCTAGATCMGTAGCTTGTACRGACACCTTATCAATGATAGTAGGGAACATTAAAATAGTGTGACAAAGATATGAGTGCATGCCGCCAATATACTTCAGAAGAGTTCCATGKGTATACARCGCAATCCTTAATGATAATGCCTTCTTTTTGAATTCTTGTGTATATGCTTGAATATTCTGGGCTTTACCTTGTCTTAGATGTTTCCATTMTATCATTTTCGTTTGCATATGTGCCAATGGATATAMTTGTTTTTTTATATCCTTAGTAAACTTATTCCAGGAAGAGATTACTTTACCCTTTTGAACAAAATCAACTTGCATCTTACTCTCCCACCATATCAAGGCTGTGCCACTTAGTCGAAGAGAAACTAGCTGTATCATTGCAACTTCGTCCATGATCTTTTGAACCCTGTAATATACCTCTATTTGATTGATCTAGTTTTCCAATTTCTAAACATTCAATTCTCCATCATAGGTTGACAATTCAAACTCAAAATCCAACTTTAATAAAGGCAGATTATGATCAGACTTCTTAGAGGAATTCTTTCGATGAGAAGAATTTTACTTGCTTTAGAGGAAGACGATGATGAGGATGGTGAGGGGGGTTCTGAAGGTCCACCACCTTCGCCTCCTCCTTCTCTTTTTATCGAAGATTCTCCACTTATGGGCTTTTGAATCATTCGTTGCAAATAATCTATTATCTCTCCCATCGAGCGAAGTGTATCCATCATTTCTTCTGGACTCATGGGAGGATCTTCTCCTTCCTTTCCTTTAGAAGCCATCTTATGCTTACAAAGCCTTTTTTCAATTTCAGAATTATAACTTGCAAGCTCTCCTTTACCAAGTTTGAGTTTGTCTCTTGTAAGCATTCACTTGCAAACACTTGTCAAACCTGGCTCTGATACCAACTTGATCCGAAAAATCCTTGGATGTTGATTATTTTAAATACATATGAACATTTACTTGATCTTTGAAATGATAATGATCACTTGAATGTTTACAATTTACATGTGAAATACTTATCTAACCATATAAAATTTAATGATAAATAACTTGCAAAATATCTGAGCAGAAAATGAACAACAATTATGAAATCATGCACACAAGTTTGATAACAAAGTTCACCCATTTTTGGCTATGTCTCTGGGTCCACTTCCAATAGAGACCTCTTTATATTAATGTTCAAATGCTTGTGTTTTACAATGACATTTTTAAATGTTGCTCAAATGCAAAAATGGTATGCACCATTGGATTCCTCATGAAAAATCATGAAAAATGAGTATAAAGTTCTTAAAATTCCATCAAGGGACCTCTCGGCACACTTTACAGTGTAGCCTCAAAGTCCTTGTACCCTCGGGGATGCACTTTGAGACATAACTCTACATAGTAATTATGAGTCTGTGTGTGTACAATTATCGGTCTGCGCAACCATTAAATAGGGCGTAGGCCCCTTAACCACTCTCCAAAATCCACGGCTGACATTAAATAATTGTTAGGCAGTTTTCACAACCAACCCGCATCCTTAGCGCAATTGGTTAAGTTGTTTGGTTATTGTATAGTAGGTCGCGGGGTTGAACCCCGTCATCCATACTATACATAGTATTTTTGTTATAACATATATGTGGTGGTTATGGCATAATTCTCGGAGCAATATATATACAAGCTTAAATAAATTCGCCAACATGTATGGTTAAGTAACATTTATTTGACGCATTGGTAGTGGAGGATTTGGTAAGGTTTATGGACGTCACATGTTCAACCCTCATCGACTCCATAATTTTGCATAACCATGAACATCATTGGCTAATGGGAGGTTTCCACATGGCGGCCTCTCATTGGCTTATTCATGCCATGTGTCAACATATGATTGGTCCAATTGGAATGTACGAACTTACCAAGTCATCTTACCAACTAAACATGCCACGTTACCTGCTCTCCATGTGTAACTATGTGAGAGTGCCATGTCATCTGTACAGTCATATGATCTGTGCCATGTGTCACCCTTGCAGTGGTGAGACGTGTCACCTTTAACTTTGCCTTTGAATTTTACCTGTTGACCAAACTTTGACCAGCCATAACTTTTCCATACGAACTCTGTTTGAGGCGATTTTTGTGTCGTTGGAGAGATATCGCTGAGCTCTACGCATTGATGGAATTTTCGAGGGCATTTGGGATGATTGAAATTTGATCATTTTTGAACCATTCTAGACCTTTGTGGATGTCCCAGATCCTCCTGGACATATGTGAGTATTCCTAGATCCTCTTGGATCATGATCCGTGTTAATACTAATGATATTTAACCTTTGTTTGTTTATTATGCACGGGGTGAGACTACTTTGCAACCCTTAAACTTCATTTTTTTTCTTCAATATTGTGTGTTGGTGTGTAATATCCCAAAGTGCGCTAAGATGGGATATTGTGATCTTCTGTGTAATTATGTTGTTTCTGGTTGTGTGCTTTTGTCAAACAATTTGCATTACATGTGTTTTTTTATGATATAAACCGATAGACAACTTTCTACAAACAATTTTCATATACTCTACTAATAGACATCCGTCAAACACATTGTATGCAATCCAAGTACACATGAAATAGAGGATATAACATGGGACATTTGATTATGAATGGAAATCCAAACACAACAATAACAAGTCTCCAATGGTTGCTATGGCAGCTGCAATACATCAATGAAAACACAACAATATGCAATCCAAAACCCGGAATAATTCCACAACCTCCTCAATAGATGATGCATCCTCCTCCACACTGCAGAAAGGCTATGCCTAGCCTCAAACCCTCTCTGAAAATGATGTTTTCATCTCCAAGGGCCTCTCTATGCCTCCTGCTACCTTTTTAAGTCAATATCGACCTCCTCAAGAAAATATTGAGCCCCCAATTTACAAGAGTAGACTCACGACCCTCGTCCAAACCCTCATGTCTATGCAGAAAGAGGAATCGACTCCTCAATATACCCTCAACAAGCCTCCTATCAATCCTCCTCAAACCCAACCCTGCAATAGATGGATAGTGACCTCCTCAAACCCTCACAACCCTGCAATATATGAATTCGTCCCTCTCAAGGAAACCCCACATACCTCCTAAGCAAGTCGATACACCTCCAAGATGATACTAAAGAACAAGATGAAGCTCAAATGTGTAATGTACCCAACCACCCATAGGTTGGCCAGACTACTTCAAAAATGCATTTCAAAATTGATTTCGAATTCTGATAACATTTAATTAATAAAGAAGAATGAAAGAACACCATAACAACACATGCAATGATCAAGATTCACGCTACAACATAAAATAATGTTTAAACATGCCATGCACAACAATAACCAACAAGCATGCATATTATAAATACGAATTTCAGAGATAATAATTAATACAAAGCGGAAATAAATATATAAGCAAAGGAAACCATGACAAAGAGCACTTATCTTAAACAAATTCAATCACCAACTGGCTGCAGATCAAGGACGTTTCACCCAACCATAGACACTGTTGTTCCAAGTCTCAACAATAATGTCACCACCAAGCCAGGGCTATGAATCCACAAGGATGGGTTCGACGACGACACTCAGCTTCCCAAACCTATCATCTCTCACGGGTTTCTCAACACACAACAATCCAAAGTACACCAACTCTCTTCTCTCTATCCTGCACCACTTGAAGACAATGAACCCCCTTCACTACCACACGGTCCCTCAGGATGTCTACTTCTTTCTAGGGCTCCAGTGCATCTGATCAAGGATCTCCATGTTAGGACTCTCAGGATTCACAACTATGAACAAAACTTAATACATGCTAATTCATCTTAGACATGAAGACATTAATTCATGGCTGGAATACACCAACAATCACTACAACCAACCATCAATGAATTCTCTCCCAACAATTCATTTTTCCTTCCCAATCCAAGATCAAGAATGAATGAGGAATAATGAATGGGTGAACGAGTGAATGGAAAGTGATCAAAGTGAAGAGTGTGAACCCCCCAAAAACCCAAATTTGGGTTTATATATTTACTTGGAAATCAAGAACCACATGGCCTTCCCCAAGAAGCTCATGTAACCACCTCTCTTAATTAAAAAAATTATGGGTAAATAAAGTATAATAAAAATACTTATCCCCTTAAGCCCCTTCTCTCATGGAATCATAACCCCCTATAACTTGTTCGACAACACAGGTATTCCAACAGAGGACGAACACCTTCAGTAACCACTCACATAACTAGATCAAAGATCAACACACCGATGTTTTCACGTGGTAAAACCCCTACGGGGAAACATCCACGACCCCAGCCAATGCGGCCACTTGGAG
>ML792457.1:67118-103381 GCA_009831015.1 Picea engelmannii | reverse complement strand
AATTCTTCTCTTCAAATATGACTGATGCATACTAATGGATGTAGCATGCATGAGATGTATCCTTATGTTGAGTGCATCAAAAACTTTATTTTATTTTCCCTTAATATGCTTGATGTCAAATTCATACGCACTTAAAAATTCTATCCATCTTGTCTGCTTAACATTCAAAGTTGGTTGTTCAAAAATAGATTTCATACCACTATGGTCTGTCCTTAATTCAAATCTCTTTCCCATGAGATAATGCCTCCACCTCTTAAATACATGAACAATGGCAGCAAGCTCCAAATCATGTGTGGCATAATTATTCTCATGTTCTTTAATATTTCTAGAATCATAACTAATGAAATGTCCATTTTTAGTGAGGACTCCACCAAGTCCTTCCTTGCATGCATTCTGCACATACCACAAAATTCTCATTTGGATCAACAATATTTAAAATAGGCGCATTAGTAATTAATTCCTTTAACAAATTAAAGTTCTCTTCACATTCCGCGGTCCATTCAAACTTAATTCCCTTCTTTTGCAAAGAAGTGATGGGATGAGAAATCGTAGAGAACCTCGATATAAACCTCTTGTAGTATCCGACTAATCCCACAGAAGATCTGATTTCTGAAACATTCCTGGGTGTTGGCCATCCTCTAACGGATTCAATCTTCTTTGGATCTACTGCTATACCTTCTTATGAAATAATATGTCCCAAGCAATGGATCTGTGCTTGGTAAAATGAACACTTATTCAATCTTGGCATAAAGCTGATGTTTCCTCAACACTTGCAACACCAATGTCAAGTGATGTTCATGCTCTTCATATGAATTAGAATAGTTAAGTATGTCATCCAAGAATACAATGACAAACTTATCCAAATAATTTCTGAATATTCCATTCATCAAGAAGATAAAGGCAGTTGGTGCATTGGTCAGTCCAAAGGGAACCATTGCAAATTTAGAATGTCCATACCTGGTTCTAAAGGCTATATTACTGATGTCTTCTTCCTTGATTCTTACCTGAAGGTATCCTGATCTCAAGTCTATCTTTGAAAATATATTTTCTCGTCTTAGTTGATCAAAGAGATCATCAATTCTGGGTAGAGGGTATTTGTTCTTCACAACAACTTTATTCAGTTGTCTAAAATCAATACACAGCCTAAATGTTCCATCATTCTTTTTGACAAAGAGTAATGGTGCTCCCCAAGGTGAAACACTTGGATGTATGTACCCTTTCTTCAACAACTCTTCCAACTGCATTTGTAATTCTTTTAATTCTGATATACTCATTTTGTAAGGTGTTTTTGATACTAGGGAAAATCCTGGTACTGAATCAATAAATAAATCTATCTCACACTTTGGTGGTAATCCTGGTATTTCTTGGAATACATCTTCAAACTCTTGCAATATTGAAAAATATTCAAGGCTTAGCCCTTTTGTCTTTTCTCACTCCTCCATATGAGCTACATACAATTGACATCCTTTCCTGAAACATCTCTTCAGCTGTAAGGATGAAATCTCCCTTATAGAAACGGGTCTTGGAATTCCTTTCACAATGCTCTGTTTTCCTTCTTCATAAAGACATGCAAATGTCTTGTTATGACAATCTAGGACAACATAGTGTTTGTCCAACCAATCCGTTCTAATTAGGATATCATAATATCCTAATGGGATAATATTCATATCAACATTAGTACTCACTCCATTCAGACTTATTTGACAACCTATGACCATATCATTGATCTTTCTTTTTGTTCCAGTGGCTAGCTGAACCAAACTTGTTTTTTCAAGCTCACCTCTCTCCAAATGTAATCTATCTACTATTTTAGGATCAATGTAAAAATGGATTGCTCCTGAATAAATTAAAATAACAACAATATGATTAATGATCTTACCTTCAACTTTGATCATATTGGATTGGTACTTGGAGAAAGTCACAACTATAACGACGAGGTGATCAAACCTTCATCACAACGCTATAATAATAGCTCAACTGGATCCTCCATGCCCGAGCTACTTGGTATAGAAAGAAGAAAGATAACATGGAAGCCTGCTAAAACTAGTTGTTATGTCACTCTGATCAAACCTCCATCACAACAACAAAACTACTCCCGACTAAATCATCCATGCCCGAGTGTTCTAACACATGCGTTACAGAGAAAAGAAAGAAGCTGACTGTCATTAAACAATAAGTCTCATGTACATACGCATAACCAGGGAAACCAATGCTTCATTTAAAATTTACAATAGGGAGCTTATCTCTACCATTGATACCCACAAAAATGGAAAAAATGCCTACATATACTCAGACTGGCTCTGACTGTCTGAGACGTGATCAAGTCATACATTCAAGGATTTACGTTGCTCAACTTCTCTTGTCAGGATGTGCATGCAGACGTTGGGCAAACTGCCCATGCAGTGTTCTGTTGGACGCGATCTCTGTTAGAAAGGATTAACAATCACCTCTGCGTTTTGTCCCTTTCTGGACTTCTATTTATGGAAAGAGACGATGTCTCACCCACCTTCCACATTTGCATTAACTGATTCATCGGGATCTGAGAGGATCCCGGTCAAATTTGCGCCTGAATGACGCGACGACCTCTCCTTGGTTGTTGCTTCTTCGTTGGATTGCTGTGAGGGGACCTGCCCTGCAGACATGAATGAGGATTTGACAGGGAGGCCAACGGCGCCAACACATGCGAAGGTGAGACAAGGGGTGTTGAGGTGGAAACACTAGGTGGGGAAGAGACAAAAGGGGGGGGAACGACACCAGATGAGAAGTGCCACGGGAATATGGATAAGACACAGTGGGAGTGGTGTGGAGTATGGGAACATTGGTGTCTGGGGATAAGAGGGATGAAGGAAAAGGGGGCACGATACCTGGGAGAGTAGAGGACAAGTGTGTGGTGGAGGTGACTGGGAGTGCGAGACACCTGGCAGGAGGTGAGAGGACAGTGGGCGACGATGGGACGATGATAGGTCAGGAAGACGATGAGTGGAGGAAAAATGAAAGGATAGGACTGGCGGGCGGGCTTAGTGGGAGGCAGGTGTCAGCGGGAGAAGGAGGCCCCATGATAGTGGGGGGCTCGCGTGGGAACCGCTTAATTCTGGAGCCCCCCCCTTTCGTTAAAGGCAGAAGAGCAAGGGGGTTCCGGAATTGGACCTCAGCCGCAGCTCTAGGCGCTTTAATCCCCACAGTTCAAACTTGCGCGACGCCATATCAGACTTGCCCCCCCCATTAAAGGCAGAACGACAGAGGGGGTCCAGAATCAGACCTTGTCCGTAGATCTGGGTGCGTGAATCACGGTCGCCCAGATCCACACATATTTTAAATCATATGCGCCTGCTCATAAAACTTGGGACAAGTGGATTTTCAACCCACTTTTGTCATTTTTTCGCCAAAGGGGGCATTTTCTAGGAAAACATCCCCCTTACAACATTAGTTGATAACATCAGGCTCCATGGGGGATGGCACACCCCCTGCGGGATACCAAGAACTCTTTTTGCAGCTTCAGTGCCTTGCTGTTGGGATATGGAGTCCCTTATTGAAACCGAAAAGAAACAGAAAACAATATTTACAATAAAAAAAGAGCCACTTAAGGCTCAAACAAAACATTTCTTCAGGAAATGCCCATTCACTGGGCCATTACAAACTTCTTCGCCCTCCAAATCCTGCAACCTATAGGTGTTGTTCAAGAATACTTCCTAATTCTGAAGGGCCCAATCCAAAGGGCGTCGAACTTGCTATGTTTTCCCTTATCCTGCCTGGGTGCATCCCACTTAAGCACTAGATCTCTGAGCTCGAACTTCTCTTTTCTGACCTTCTTGTCAAAGGCCTGCTTGATCTTTTGTTGCTTATCATGAGCTCTGTTCATTACTTGCTCTCTGGTCTGCTGAACTTCCACCAGCTGATGAATTCTTCTGACCATATTGTCTGGCTCTCCTTCATAATCTTGAAAGAATTTTTCTACCGGTAGAGCCAACTGAGTGGGAAATACGACTTCTGTCCCATAAACAAGTTGAAAAGGGGAGGTTCCCAGGGACCTTTTGGCTGTCACTCGATCAACCCATAGAGTGAATTTGAGTTTTGAATCCTAGGCCTTCTTATTGTATTCTAACAATCTTTTGATGAGCTTGATTATACTCTTATTAGAAGACTCTGCCAATCCATTTCCTTGAGGCTAATAGGGAGTGGAGTGAATTAGCGAAATCCCAAACTGCTCACAGAATCTAGCCAGGGGCTCAGACTTGAAAGATGCAACGTTATTTGTGATAATTTTGTTTGGGCAGCCAAACCTTGCTATGATATCCTCCAGGAAGCTGATGATAACTTTGTGTGAAGCACTCCTGATGGGGATAGATTCTATCTATTTGGTGAAGTAATCCGTTGCAGTTAAAATCCACCTGTGTTGGCCACTTGAAGCCGGATGAATTTCCCCAATGAATTCCAACCCCCATTGTTGAAAGGGTCCCGAGGCTACTACAAGCTTTAGTGGTAGAGATTTGAGCTGCTGCTTTCCCGAGAACCTTTTCCATTTGATGCAGGCTCTGATTTTCCTGCAGACATCAGTGAATAAAGTGGGTCAGTAGTACCCAACCCTGAGAATTTTATAGGCTGTGGTCTTCCAAAAATCGTGTCCCCCACATAGGCTGTCGTGAAACTCAAACATAACTCTTTGGGCCTCCAATGGGTTTAAACATCTCAAAAGCACTCCCAGAGGGTCCCTCTAATTCAAGGCCTGGTCAATAAGGAAATATCTATCTTCTTTGAGCTTTAAAGCTCTTGCCTTACTCTTTCCCATTCCATCAGGAGGCTTTAATTCTTGTAGAAAATATATAATGTCTACATACTAGGTGCATTCTGCTAATGGTAAAATGCCCTGAGGACTGCCATCAGACAACTCAGCCTGCTGAACTTCTGAGAAAATGTTGATGAAGTTAACCCCCAATACCTTACAATTAGATTCAGCCAACAACTTGGCCAAACCTTGCCCTTTAACTAACTTGGTGGGTTTTATTTCAAGATCGAACTCAAGGATCTTGGCAATCCATTTACTCCTTCTACCATCTATGTTAGGTTGTATAAGAATGTCCTTCACAGAGGTTGAAGGGACATATGCAATTACTTTTGAGTGCAAGACATAGACTCTGAAAGATTTGAGTGCTTTCACCAGGGAATAGGCTTGCTTTTCCATAATGTCATACCTGATCTTGGCCTCCCTCAATGCTTTGTTGAAAAAGGAAATAGGCTGCTCTAGCCCTGCATCGTTTTTCTATAGTAGGACAACAACCACCGTATCAATGGAAGCGAAAGAAAAGATCAAGAAGTCCTTGGAATAATCAGGACTGATAAGCACAGGTTCTTCAGACAATGCCCTTTTGATTTGGTCAAAGGCTTCCCTAGGTTCAACAGTCCACTTTACCTCATTCCCTTTTTTGAGCATGGTTGTAACATGCTTCACCAATTCAACAAAATTTGAAACGAACCTTCTTAGAAAGTTAATCTTCCCCAGGAAAGACTGGATTTCTTTCCTGGATCTTGGGAGTGATAAGGCTTGAATTTCCCCCACTCTGCTGGGATCAATCCTCACTCCCTCAGCAGATACTATATGCCCCAACAACTTTCCCTCTTTCATATCAAACAAAGATTTCTTGGGGTTCAAAGAAAGACCAAACCTCCTACACTTCAGGAAGACCTTCCTCAAATGACAACAATGTTCTTTATCAGATCTAGAAAAGACTGTTATGTCATCGAGATAGATCACCACAAACTGATCCCTCTCCCCAATGAAAGCTATGTCCATGGCTCGCTGAAAAGTTGCCCCTGCATTCATCAATCCAAATGGCATTTTGGAATACATGAATGTGCCCCAAGGAGTGGTGAAAGTTGTCTTTTCTCTATCCTCAGTCAGGACTGATTTATGATTGTATCCAGAGAATCCATCAATCATGGAAATCGTGGATGCTCCTGTTACCCTTTGTAATATATGTTCCATCTTGGGCAAGGGGTAATTGTCCTTCTTTGAGCTTCTATTCCGATTTATGAAATCAACACATAGTCTGATTTATCCACTTTTCTTCCTCACTAGGACCAAATTGGTGACCCATTCAAAATATCTCAAAGGGACGATGATTTGGGCATCTAGCAACTTCTTCACCTCTCTTTCCATGACATGCAACAACATGGGATTAATCTATCTTAGCTTCTGCCTGAATGGCTTGGCCTCCTCTTTCAGTGGAATTTTATGCTCAATGACAACTGTGTCATAAGTCTTCAGGTCTTCATATGTCCAGGCGAACACATCAACAAACTCCCTCAACAATCCAACATATTCATCCCTCTGTTCTCTTGTCAAGTTGCTTGAAAATTTGAAAAGCTTTGGTTCCCTCTCTGTGCCAATGTTACACTCAGCTGTATCAACATTATCTTTTGAGATTTGGCCCTTTATTGCTACATCATTGCTGTCAAATAGTATTTCCAAAGGAACCGGTCCCTTTGGGATGTGATTGCTAGGCAATTGAACAATGTGATGATCAACAATTTTGTTGAGAAAAATATCTGCCTGAGAGTCTTTTTCGGAGGCAGAGTCTTGATCAATGTGCAGCGCTGAAAATTCTTCAACAGTCTCCAGGAACCTTTTGATCTCAAGATCATCTTCAAACACCTTCCAATGCTTGACATTGTCAGGTATGGATGGCCTATATTTTACTTCTGTATTATATTTGAGCTTAGGTGGTAGAGGGACTCTGAAATTGCTGGCCGAATTAGCCAGGGAATCAACTACATAGTTTTCTCCTCTTGGAATAAATGATATATTGAAGGCTAGGAAAAAAATGTCAATGAGGTCCCAGGCTTCATTTCTGTATCTCCTAAGCCTAGGGTGTTTGGTTTGATAAACATTTTTGATCTACTGGATTATCAACTCAACATCTCCAAACAAAATGATCTCTTTAATTCTCATGTCCTTTGCAACCCTTAAGCCCAAAACAAGAGTTTCATACTCTGCCACATTATTGGTAGCTTCAAACTCTAATTTGTATGACAAATATATCATTTCCTGAGTAGGGGAAACAAACACTATCCCAACACCAACACCATCTTTAGAGGAAGCCCCATCAAAGAACATTTTCCAAATAGAAGTAATTGAGGGAGAGACTTCATGGGGGAGAATGGGTTGCTTTCTGATTTGAAGAGGAGCCTCCGGGGTGTTGGTGAGCTACAACAAGCTGGATCCCAAATCAGTATCAAGGGAAAAGATGGGATGATTTGTGGGGTCTATTTCATCACTAACAATATAGGCCAGCTGAGCTTCTCTGTACAGTCTTCTGTGCTCCCCTTCAAAGACTGGAATGGTGGCATATGTGAGGTCCATCTGTAATGTTCCCCCAAGATTTTGTATCCATGATCTTGACAATAGCATGCCAAACTTGGGAGGGACATCAACTACCACAATACCCATGACCACACTCTTCATGGGCAGCTGAAATAAGGATTCCACCAGATCTTTGATGACTCCAAGACATTGCGCTCTCCTTGAATCAAAAGAGTACAAGTCATGGTAGGCCTTTGTGACTTCCAGACCGAGTTCTTCCATGATAGTTTTGGGCATGAGATTATGAGAGGCCCATGAATCCATCAGACAATTGTGCAACACCTTGTCATGTATGTTCAGGGATATGTAGAAGGGAGGGGATGAATCATCTCTGTCTTCCACCATAGGACCTAGGATTACTGCAGGCTTTTCATCTTGCAAGTTAATTGAGTCTGTGGGATGATATGAGTGCTCATAATGTAGTAGCTTAGAGAGGCTTCTTTTGAAATTTTCATGTTTGACCAGCTCAGAGAGGGGTACAGGGATTCTGATTTTATGAATTTCATGCTCAAAATTAAAAGAAGAAATGAGCTTCGAGATTTCTTTTGCTTCAGGAACAAGAGTCTAGACTACTGGAGAAGGGGCTTGAGATTTCTTACCTTTTTTGTTGTCTTCCATATCTTTAGCAGGTTCCTCTATTCTGGTGGGCTGCTCAGGAACATCAGGCGTTCCGACTTTCTTCTTGGATTTGAGGTTGTATTTATTTTGGCTGCTGCTAGCCTTGTCTCCCTTTATCAAATCATTAAGCTGATTGTCCATGAGAGACTCCTCATATGCTGATCGAGTTAAGTGAGGGAAAGGGGAAGTGTCTCCAAAACAATGGATTTCAGGATCAAGCTTGTCTATTTCCTCTCCTTCCTCAGCAACAACCAGGTTGTTCTGAAGAGGGGTCTGGATCCTTTGATCACCTCTATCTCTGTTCCTTTGTTCCCTTGGCATAATGTGGGGAACATTTTTGTTTGGCCTCCTAAAACCTCTGTTATCAAAATTTTGGGGATTTCTGTAAATTGGTTTCCCTTCTAATTCCAACCTTTCCATCCTAGCCGAAAGTGTTTTCAACATTTTAGTTACTTCATCGATCTGAGGGGAAAGGGAAGAAGGACTGGATGTGGAGGCTTCATATCTCCTTTTGGGTATGTCTCTATCATATTTGTTTTTTAGTCGATCCACAGTGAATATATTCGACTCAATTTCCACAACCGCATCCTGCATGTGAGCCAGGAAAGTTGCTCGTCTTTCCCTCAACAAAAGGCAGAAATCAGGGTCAAAAGCGCTGGCATAAGTAATCTTGGCTGAAGCTTCTGAGGGATTTATCTCAACATGGATCTTATTGTACATCTTATTGAACCTCTTGGAGAATTCGGAGACAGACTCTCCTTCCTTTCTCTTCAAGGACCCAAACTCCGTCATGTAGTACATGGAATATTTCTTATCACCCCACTGTCTTAAGAAGGCATTATTCAAAGCCTCTATCCCATCAACAGATCCAGGAGGTAGAGCCCTAAACCACTTCCTGGCCTCGCCTTCGAGGCTATGAACAAAAATCCTCATCCATACATGTGCATGCATGATGACATGATGATCCGTAAAACTGTAAAAGGCTTCAAGGTGTTCTTCTGCAGTTATATCTCCTTCGCCTGTAAATTTGAGTAGCTACTTGAGATAGCCATTTGCTGGAAGGGCATTGAGAGGTTGAGGCAACACAATGGGATAATACCTAACAACTATTATGGCCTCCATCCTATTCATGGGGGGGTTTGATCCATCCATAAGAATGTTTGGTGGAGGAGAACTAGGAGGGGACGAAGTTCGAATAGGGGAGACTAGAACTGAGCTTGTAGGGGGAAAAGGAAACAACAAAGGATTTGAAAAGAAGGCTACTGGGCTAGAGGGAACAGAGGTTGGTGTTGGCACAACAGTAGCAGTAGTAGGAGAAGGAACAATAAAGCCTGGGGTAGGACAGTCTTAAGGATTTCTAGGTCTAGACCAGGCTGCAACATCAGGGGAGATAGGAGTGACAAGAGCTTCTCCCTCCAATGCAATACCAGGGTAAGGAAACTCAGCAGGAACACTCCCAAAGTTTAGGGAACCGAAAACTTCAGTAAAAGGTCTGCTAGGAAACTGAAAAGCAGATAATGGAGTTTCTAACAGAGGAATATGAGAATTGTCAGAAATACTTGGTTCAGTAGCAAAAGCTTTTTCTCTGAGGGCCTTTCCTTTTTTGACAAGATTCTTTGGATCTACCTCAGGTGTCGCCAAGGGTAGATGGGGGGTAGACCTCATGTGTTTGCCTCTGGAAGCCACAACTGAAACAACAAGTTCGCCACAGTGGAGTCATCACAATGGAGTCGCCATGTGCACAGTAGCAATCTTGTCGGGCTCTGATGCCTGATGCACCTTTAGAATCAGAGGCTCAATGTCGTTCAATCCCGAGGAAAATCTTCAACCTCGTCCCCGACAACGACGCCAGAAATGTTAGCACCATAAGTCACTCCTGAATTGTAGCATGAGTAAGCATGATACCCATCAGTGTTTTATGTCACATGTTGGTTTTATAAAAGGTGACCGAATGGAAGTAAACTCAGAATCATATCATTTTAACTCAAAATCCTGAACCAAGAAAAACATGAGTAGGTGAGGTCTCAATCTAACTTCAGTCAGTATGTGTAGTAAAGGGTGAGTAAGTGAACAATCAATAAGAAAATCTCCAAGTACAAGCTCAGCCTGAACCAAAGCTTCAGACACCAAGATATGACTCGAGAAAGTCACAACTATAACGTCGAGGTGATCAAACCTTCATCACAACGCTATAATAACATCTCAACTGGATCCTCCATGCCCGAGCTACTTGGTATAGAAAGAAGAAAGATAACATGAAATCTTGTTAAAACTAGTTGTTATGTCACTGTGATCAAACCTCCATCACAACAACAAAACTACTCCTGACTAGATCATCCATGCCCGGGTGTTCTAACACACGAGTTACAGAGAAAAGAAAGAAGTTGACTGTCATTAAATAATAAGTCTCACGTACATACGCATAACCAGGGAAACCAATGCTTCATTAAAACTTTACAATAGGGAGCTTAGCTCTACCATCGATACCCACAAAAATGTAAAAAATGCCTACATATACTTAGACTGGCTCTGACTGTCTGAGACGCGATCAAGTCATAAATTCAAGGCTTTACGTTGCTCAACTTCTCTTGTCAGGCTGCACATGCAGACGTTGGGTAGACTGCCCATGTAGTCTTCTGTCGGACGCGATCTCTGTCAGAAAGGACTGATAGTCACCTCTGCGCTTTGTCCCTTTCTGAAATTCTATTTATGGAAGGAGACGATGTCTCACCCACCTTCCACATTTGCATTAACTGATTCATCAGGATCTGAGAGGCTCCCAGTCAACTTTGCACTTGAACGATGTGACCGCCTCTCCTTGGTTGCTGCTTCTTCGTTGGACTGCTACGAGGGGACCCGCCTTGCAGACGTGGACGAGGATTTGATAGGGAGGCCAATGGCGCCAACACATGCAAAGGTGAGACAAGGGGTGCTAAGGTGGAAACACTAGGTGGAGGAGAGACAAANGGGGGGGAATGACACCAGACGAGAAGTGCCACGGGAATATGGATAAGACACGGTGGGAATGGCGTGGAGTACAGGAACACAGGTGTCGGGGGATAAGAGGGACGAAGGAAAAAGGGGGCACGACACCTGGGATAGTAGAGGAAAGGTGTGTGGTGGAGGTGACTAGGAGTGCGAGACACATGGAAGGAGGTGAGAGGATGGTGGGCGATGACGAGATGGTGATAGGTCGGGAAGACAGTGAGTGGAGGACAAATGGAAGGATAGGACTGGCAGGCGGGCTTAGTGGGAGGCAGGTGTCAGCGGGAGAAGGAGGCGCCACGATAATGGGGGGCCTGTGTGGGAATCGCTTAATTATGGACCCCCCCCTCTTTCGTTAAAGGCATAAGAGAAAGGGGGGTCCATAATTGAACCTCATCCGCAGATCTGGGTGCTTTAATCCCCGCCGTTCAAACTTGCGCGACACCATATCGGACCCCCCCCATTAAAGGCAGAACGAAAGAGGGGATTCGGAATCGGACCTCGTTCGTAGATATGGGCGCATGGATCACGACCGCTCAGATCCACACATATTTTAAATCATATGTGCATGCTCATAAAACTTAGGAAAAGTGGGTTTTCAACCCACTTTTGTCATTTTTTTGCCAAAGGGGGCATTTGCTAGGAAAACATCCCCCTTACAACATTGGGTGATAACAACACCAAGTGCAATCCATCTCTGAACCAAAATACATCAACAAAGAGGCTATAAATGATCTCTAGAGTCCAAAAAAATCATGCTACAACATATAACTACATATCATCAAAATCATTGTCTATATTGGGATCCTCATCATCAATATYACCCTTTAAGCATTAAAATAAGATATAAAAAGCTTAACAGGCCTAATCAATGATTTTGCTTGAGTAAAGGGTACATTTTAGGGTTGTTGTCGCCTAATACACACCTACAAATGTGGAKAARTCTCCAACCCACTTGGTGTGTCCTTGGAGGCACAAACCTGAGTCTAGACCCACTATCACCTCAATCTAGACTCTTTCCGTCTAGGCTCACTCCTAGGGAAGCCAAGGGGGGTAGACCCTATTAAACTATGTAAAGGTTTATTAAAGTTCTAGGAGTTAATTAAGTTGTTGATTAGGGAGACCCAACCCAATGACAAGCAACCATGCAAGATGCAATTCTTTCAATGACATACAAACCTTTCTTTTTACAAAACAACAATTAGACCAATGCTTAAAAATGACCAAATTCCACTTATTGAAATATGCACAAGTAAAACATATTTATACAAATTAAAATAAAGAATGGAATAATTTACACAGTCAACTAAATAATAACTTTACACTTAAAACAATTAATTCTTAAGGAACAAAGAATATATGAAATCTCAACTAAATAATGACTTGGCAATGTAAATATTCACAAGTAAAGAATTCGCTGAAAGGAATGAAATGTAAAAGTGTTTGAAATAAATTGCTTGAAAGGAAATAGCAAAATAAGTAAAATGAATGTTTCGTAATGTGAGTAGGTTGATTTTAATAGATTTTAGGTCTCTCTTGAACTTAGGGGGATTAGATGTGAATTATAGCAATCCTAAGCTATGTGACTACCCCAAGTTCCTTATCCCTTTAACCAAGAGGAAGTGATGGGTTCTCAACAATGGAACAACAAGCTCCCCCCTAGCTCCACAGGTCAAATACAAAGTGCTTGGGCGCTCAACAAGGATGACACTTAGTGTTGTGAAACCGTCCCCGACTTCAATCCCTTCTAGCCTCCTCAAGTCACCATTTTTTAATGGTTTAAGCAATAATGAAATTGAGTGCCTAATTAGACTAGCCACACGAACATTTGCCCTTTTTTGTCACCCAAGATCCACAAGTGGCACGGGGGAGGGAATACGGGGAAAATGGCAGGGCGAAGTTTTGATTACTTGCAAAAAAGAAATTTTAAGCACTAGCCAACACAATTTTGCAAGGGTGGCAAAGCCAGTCACATGCAAGGTGTGGGCAAAACAAAAATAAGATAAATTATAATGAATAAAATAAGTTGACTAGCTACACAACTTTTCCTTAAGGACAAAGGTGGGAAAAAATGAAACAAATTAACAAGTCTCACAACTATGGCACAACATGGAGGACAAGCCTACCGATTTTGTGGAAAAAGGTAGAAAAAACAATATAAAATGAAATAGGTAAATCCTAGCCACTCAACCCTATCTTTATGGGAGAAGTAGGGCAAACATATTGAGTAAAAAACAAGAAATTAACTTCTAAACTAGCCGGCACGATTTTGCAAGGGTGGCAAAACCACTCACATGTAAGGTGTGGGAAAAATAGTAAAGATAATTTACAATTATACAAATTTGGAAAACAAATAAAGAATGCAAGCCCAAGAGACTCTCTTGGGTTTCTTACAATGATTTGGAAAGTAAGAGAAGTGAAAGGGTTTGGCACCACAACTCTTGGATGCTTCCTTGAGTTCCTTGTGGCAAAAAATGGGCAACACCTCTCCTTAAACTCACAATAACCTGCATAAAACAACAAGCTTTGTATGATGCAAAATGCTAAAAATGACTTAGAATAAATTAGTTTTTGTTAGTACATAAAACATAAATTTTTATGTAAAAATATGAACTGAAAAAGATGATTAGATTTGCAAAGTTATGGAAAAAAAGAGCTTGAAATTGAATGATAAATAGCTGTAAATGAAAACAGAAAATAAAAGGAAGCTTTTGATGGTTGGACAAGTGGGATTCCAAACTTTTATTACACTCCTTCAAGCCTTTGGTAACCTGCAAATATGCAAATCCTTGCTACACAATGAGACAAGTGTTGATATTATGGTAGCTACGGGAGGTATTTACCTCCACGTGTAAACCTGATGAGAATAGAATATTCCGAGAAGCAAGAAGAAACCCTAATTAATTGGTTAATAACCCTAGAAGACAAGTCAGCTCAAGAGAATGACTTGTATTAGGTTATTAGCCTCTAAGAGAAGAAGTCGTCTAAAGGAAATGTTATATACTAAAGAATTATCACCTAGAATGAGAAGTCGGCCAAGGCTGTCTGCTAGAAATAGTATAAATATAGGAGGCCAGTCTTCATTATGGCCAGTATTCTCAAAACTGCAGAAGAACCACTTGTGCGCACTGCAATTGGCCAGTTTGTGCGCAAGTTTGGAGGAGAGTTGTTGTTGCAGCTACTGCAACTAGCGGATTTCGGTTTTGGCTTGGACTCTCTCTTGGTTATGGTTTGGACTCTCTGATCATCTCGTGTTATTCTTGCTTGGTGCGCTATCCTTGGAGAAAGGTGCGCCATCTTTGTTTGGCTATCCAGTCTAGGGTTTGCTTCTGGAATGATTCTCTGTCAAGGTTAAGGTGCTCAGGGGTGGCTTCGGCCTATGGTTGGGTGACAATATTGCTATATTGTCTATGGTTAAACAAGCACATCCATTATATTCTAACAGGTTATGGGCCCACACTATCTTCAGACCATCTAACCGTTGAAAGATAGATTGGGAGGATTTGCTCAGTTGCAGTTGCAGCCAATCTCTATTGTAGCAACGAAACCCTAACCCTCTCGTTGAGGCACCTTAAGTGAAGAGATTGACTTAATTCCTGGATAGACTAGTGTGCCCTAGCATAGCGCATCTCTTGGTACTCTCAGCAAGCCAAGACGTCAAGTTTGAGTTTTTGGTCAAATCTAGTGTTGACCAAGTCAAAGCAGCCATGACTTACTCTATGAAGTCAGAAAACAAGTTAGAAGGGGCTTCTAACCTCAAAGCATGGAAGACAATGATTGATCTCATTCTTTCCAAGAATAAAGTGTTGGATATCGTGAAAGGAAAGATTGTAGAACCATAGTTTGAACAAGGAAAAGAGAAGGAACCGCAGAACGTTGTAGTTATGGAGAAGTTCAAAGACAACAAAATCAATGCCATAAGTATCATAGTGGATTCTATAAAAGACCACTTGATACCCTACATCTCCCATCTTGATTCGTTTAAGAAGATGTATGATGCTCTAACAAACCTCTTCTCAGTCAGGAACATTGGACAAGCAATGAGTTTGAAAAATGAGCTCCGTGACATGAAGATGAATGATGATGACATCATAACATCATACTTTGTGAGAATCTCTCAGTTAAGAGATCAACTACAAGCTATTGAAGAAATCATTTCAGAGAAGCAATTGGTAAATATAGTACTCAATGGTCTTCCCAAGACATGGGATGCATTTGTCGCAAGCGTGAACACAAGGAAGGAGTATCCTACATTTGAAGAAATTTTGACTTGCTGTGGACAAGAAGAATCAAGGATTAGTGCAAAAGAGAAACCTCAAAAGAAATACGATGATCAAGCCTTCACAAAAAAATTCAAGAATTTCAGGAACAAAAAGAAGTTTGGCTCAAGGAAGAAGCCAAATCAAGAGAAAGATATGTTAGAAATACTATCGAAAATATGGTCACTACAAGAATCATTGTCTCGAGCTAAAGAAAAGGAAGGAGACACACAAAGCATCGATTTCCAAAGAAAAGGAACCTTCAAACAAGACTAAGCAGGATGAAACAAACTTCTTCTTATAAGACAAGGTAACAATACTCTTCATAGTTCTTGTACATACCATGTTTTCTATACATATCTTGCATATCTATTTCTTAGAAGATAATATGTTCCAAGAGAAACTATACCTATGGAAGAACAACAAGATAAGGATTGCTATCACTATGACTACAAATCAGACAATACACATGAAAGGATCAAGTACATCAACAACCCCTGGTAACAATTCATGTAGAAGTTATTACATAAGTAACAACTGCAAGATAAGCCGAAATCAGAATCAATCTTGAAGAAACTTATAAGAAGTAAAGACAGAAAGAAGTTAGCAATCAAGAGGAAATTGGAGAAAGACTAGTGACACTTTGCAGAAGGAAATAAGGATTCAGATGGAAGCGTGGAATCTGTTAGATGGAGGGAGCCGATTATATATTTCCAAAAGAAGAGCATGCATTCATACATGAAGCAAGGATTAGGAGGGAGCTAATCCTATGATCCATTGAAGATGATGAAGTATATATCCATGGTAATAGTCATGAAAAACAGTACGTGTTTAATTTGACTTTAGAAGAAGCCTTCTTCGAAAAGAAGCCTAAAAGTATCACTGATTGTCCATCCACATCCATGATTTTATGATGAAAGGAAAAAGTTGGAATCTTCAGGGCATGAATCTATAGAAAACTCCATGGACCCAAGAGCTAAAGAGAAACATGAAGATTCCAAGAGAGAAAGAAAATCCAGAACAACCAGTCATTGTATCAAGAATCAAAAGACAACCAGTCTGACCCGAACTCACTAAAAGCAATCAAGCAGAGGAACTGAAAGTTGTGATGAAGAACAATGTATGGAAGACTTATGAATATAAGCATTGTGAGATCTAGAACTAGAGGTTCTCCCAGATGGAGGGAGAAGACTAAGATGATCGCTTTTTCCAGTAAACCAGACATACCTCTACATGAGTCATTATATCGTTCGCAATATCCATGGATTGGAGTTTACATCAAATGAATGCAAAGACTGTTCTCCATAATAATTGAACAAAGAGCGTTTGTAGAGAAACCTCAAGTCTTTGAGGTATACCAGAAAGAGACCCTTGTATGCAGATGGAAGAAGATTTTGTATGGATTCAAACAACTTGGTGCAAAGTCTCTCATGCACAACAGAAGCGTGGTGAAAACCTTCTATGATAAAAATCAGAATGGTTACTCAAAAGTCCAGGATGATGGATTGCTAATCCATGACAAACTCTCATGATGATAGAAGAAGTGCCACATGGATATATTCCAGTTTGAGCCTTGCCACGATGTTATGAGCTAGCAGGGAACAAAATAGTTGAATCCAACTATGATATACTATAATGATCAGAGCTATATGAAGCCTTAAGAAAACCAATGTTCCAGAAAGACCGAAGTACATTGAGATCAAGCATTACATTCTCCGTGATGAAGTCCAGAAAAGAGAAAGTGCTTATCCAATATATATCTCCACAGATGAGAAGATAAGCAGACATTTTGGTAAAGCCTCTATCCAAGATGAAAGAGTTTTGCGTACTCAAGCTGGAGCTCAGGGAGACAACTTCCTTATTGAAAAAGGAAGAGATGACTCCCAGGTTGGGAGGGAACACTGATGTGTTATTGATTTATGGATAGTCATTTTTCAAGTTCGAAAAATGGTCCAAGATGAGCAGTTCCTTTCCAGTTCGGAAAGTGGTTTGAGATTTTTGACGGACAAGCATTTTCCAGTTCGGAAAATGGTCCAGAACGAACGGTCATTTTCGTAATGAAAATGGTTTGATGGATTGTTGATGTACCATAGACAGTGATTCCCCTTGTGGCTAGTGTGGGGGAATGGTCTAGGAAAATATTTCTTCTTGACGATCACTCTCAGCAGTGCCCAAGAAGATTGGTCTGCCTCGCCGGGCAGTCATTCTTTCGAAGCTAGAGTTGTGAGAAGTTTCGAAGAATGGTTCGTTTTGGAGGTTGGTGCAGGACAGTCATTTCCTTAGGAAATGGTCCGGACAGTCATTTCCTAGGGCAGATTCATTCTCTCCAGGTTTCACTTTATTTAGTGCCGAAGGAATGGCCCAGATAAGTGAATGGTTCAGGTTCAACAATTAGGGACATGCATTCCCTAGGGCAGACTCATTCTCTCCAGGTTGCACTTTGTTTAGTGCCGGAGGAATGGCCCAGATAGGTGAATGGTCCAGGCTCAAAAATCGGGAAAATTATTCTTCCTTGCTTGAGAGGAATAGTCCAGATAGCTGATCATTGATGTTTTACCTTCTGAGGGAAGAAGCTCTTCCAGATCTCACAGATGTGAGTGGAAGAATGGCCCAAATGATTCAGTTTATATCATAACAAATTTTTATGTGCAGGTTGATATAAGATGATATGATTGTTATGGAGACTGTATGTCTCCAAACAATAGATGTATAATACTATGGTGGATGTGTTCCACTGATTGTGACTATATGTCACTGATCAAGTATTTGTGTGCTACTTGGTGTGGCAGTGTACCACTGGATTGTAGTTACTATGGATAGACACAATTGTGTTCTATTGAATGACATTGTTCTGATTGCCTTGAAAACTATGAGTAATGTTGGAAATGATTATCAACTAGATGGATGATCAATGGACAAAGATTCCTCAGACGAAAAATGGTCTAGGACATTTATTCTTCTAGGACATGTTCGGATTAGAAGAATGGCTCTTGTGTCACTCTGTGGAGTGAGTGACTTATCCAACATCATGTATGATTACTTAGATGGAGTATGGTGTCAAGAGATGATGCAGCTGATGACACTGATAGTGATGATGGTGCTCATGATCCAATCATGAGATAGCCTATACGACTATGTTGATGCTATCGGGTGAATCGTATGTTTGTGCTAAAGATAATTACCTTCAATACCTCCCTATCTAGGAGGGAGTGATGATATTATGGTAGTTGCGGGAGGTATTTACCTCCACATGTAAACCTGACGAGAATAGAATATTTCGGGAAGTAAGAAGAAACCCTAATTAATTGGTTAATAACCCTAGAAGACAAGTCAGCTCAAGAGAATGACTTGTACTAGGTTATTAGCCTCCAAGAGAAGAAGTCGGCTAAATGAAATGTTATATACTAAAGAATTAGCACCCAGAATGAGAAGTCGGCCCAGACAGTCTGTCAGAAATAGTATAAATACAGGAGGCTAGTCTTCATTCTGGCCAGTATTCTCAAAACTGCAGAAGAAACACTTGTGCGCACTGTAGTTGGCCAGTTTGTGTGCAAGTTTGGAGGAGAGCTATTTTTGCAGCTACTGCAACTAGAAGATTTCGGTTTTGGCTTGGACTCTCTCTTGGTTATGGTTTGGACTCTCTGATCAGCTCTTGTTATTATTGCTTGGTGTGTTATCCTTAGAGAAAGGTGCGTCACCTTTGTTTGGCTATCCAGTCAAGGGTTTGCTTATGGAATGATTCTCTGTCAAGGTTAAGGTGCTCGGGGGTGGCTTCGGCCTATGGTTGGGTGACAATATTGCTATATTGTCTATGGTTAAACAAGCACATCCATTGCTATATTGTCTATGGTTAAACGAGCACAAATATGCAAATCCTTGCTACACAATGAGACAAGAAGGTGAGATCTTCACAATGGTCTATAAAATACTTTTCAAACACAAAGAGAAACAACCCACAAAGACTTATAACAATACTACTACAAATCTATCCCCAACAAAATACTTTGCTTGGGCTCTTCAAGTAGAACAAAGCAAGCAAGAAATACACAATAATTTGTAGCAATGTTACCTCAAGTAGAACACCGTGAAAGAAAACCAAGAACATTCCAAGAGAACACCAAGAGATCCTCCAAAGTTTTACTTTTATTATCCAAAAGATGGCTGCAAATTTGCAGAAAGATTACAAGAGAGAATGTGAGTGGGGGAGCAAGAGAGAGTGAGGAGAAATTTGGGCAGCATGAAGTTACAATGAGAGTTTCTTCTAAAATGAGGAGATGAGGGTTACTTTTAAGGGAAAGAGGGAGATAGGACCCCCCTTGCATGCTTTCCAAGTGTCACTCCCAAAAGAGGGAGGCTCACTCAAGGGGGGGTGACACCATGAGAGAGGGGAACTCCCATTAGGAGAGGAAACTCAAAAATGGGGGAAGAAACCCCCTCTCCTAAGTTTAAACCTCTCTCTAAATCCCCAAGGGGTCACCCAAGGTGTGGAATGGGCCCCACATGTGGTCCCCATCACCAAATGGCCAATCCAATGGAGATGGTGAGCCCCACAATAGATAAATTCGCCCCCCTCTCTAAAGTTAAGTTGTATGAGAAGTAGGAAAGGAGGGATTTGATTTATTTGACCTCCTACTACATAGAAATGACTTAGGAAACAATTTTCCCCCTTTTTTCATGACTTTAGTCCCTTTTACAAAATTCAACAATTTTACTTTAGCCAATTATTTGCTGATTTTTCACTGACTTAGACTCGTCATGGGCATTGACCTAGCAAAACTTGTCCAATTGAACTGAAACTTGGTCCAAGGGTGTAGGAGATCATAAACCATTTGTTTTGAGTACCCATACCCCTATACAAAATCCCCAAGGACCAAAATTTTAAATTTTATGTGAAAACTAATTGAAAATTTTCAATTTACGGGAAATTTTAATTATTAAAAACACCAATCAAAACCTAGAGGAATTCCGCGAGACTCTAGGAGATGTCTAGCATGGTAATTTACAACACTTGTATCCCTTAGTCACCTACTGGGCTCAATCATTAGAAATCCTTTCACCACTTTGGAGGATTATTGAGTGAAAAACTTAAGTAATTAAAATTGTTGAAAAAAATAAATTAATTACCTAAGGAAAAAAACACTCAATGAAAGGAATTCCCTAATGATAAAGTCCTAGGCCAATAAAACATTACAACTTGACCCATGCTAACATGTTAAATTACAAAATTTCCCACGTAGGAGAGCAAACATTTTGTGGAGAAGAAGAGAGAAAAAAAAGTTTTGGGGGCAAAATTGTCATGTTGAGCCATAGGCCTTCAAATTTTCTCATGGTGCAAGGTACATATATTCATGGTACATGACATTCACACCTAGTCGAAATAGGTGGTCAACAAGGTCACAACATATGAGTTCAACAATCAAAGACATTGGCATCAAATCACATATAGGGCTTGGTGCTCTTGATTAAATGTCAGTTCCATACCCTCATACATGACAAAATACAATGAAAACACTGCAATCTTGAAATTCTGAAATCCTAGAAATTATTAAGTTTGCCGAATTTTGAATGGGATCTAAAATTCTATTTTCTCCGTATGAAATCCAATGAGGTTGGAACCACTCTCAAACAACCTAAAACAATTAATGGTAATTTTAAAAAATTAAGTAAAAGGATGAAAATGAAAGATAAAGGATAATGGAGGGGGGTGTTGATATTATGGTAGCTGCAGAAGGTACTAAACCTCCGCATGTAACCCTGACAAGAATATAATATTTTAGGAAGCAAGAAGAAACCCTAAAGCATTGGACATAACCCTAGAAGACAAGTTTGCTAAAGAAAATAATTAATATTGAGTTTTTAGCCTCCAGAAAGAGAAGTCGGCCTAGAAAGCTAAGGAAGAGCAGTATAAATACAGGATGCCAGAGTTCATTTGGACACACACACATCTCACAATTGCAGAAATTTAGTGCGCACTACAAAAATTTAGTAAGTGTGCAAGTTTGGAGAATAGCTACAACTGCAGCTACTACAACTAGTATTTTCGGTTTTAGGCTTGGACTTTCTCTTGGTTATGGTTTGGACTTTCTACTTGGTATGGTAGCTCTGGAGAGTGGTACGCTACCTTGATTGGCATTTGGACCTAGGGTTTGCTTCCATAATGATTCTCTCTGTCAAGGTTAAGGTGCTCGGGGGTGGCTTTGGCCTATGGTTGGGTGGCAATATTGCTATATTGTCTATGGTTAAATCAGCACACCTAGTATTTCTAATAGGTTATGGGCCCACACTATCTTCAGATAGTCTAACCACTAGAAGATAGATTGGGAGTATTTGCTCAGTTACAGTTGCAGTTGCAGTCAAAGTTTTTGTTGCAGCAACGAAACCCTAACCATCTTGTTAAGGCACCTTAAGTGAAGAGCTTCACCTAATTCTTGGATAGCCTAGTGCACCCTAGCCTAGCGCACCTCCTGGTACTCTCATCAAGCTAAGACATCGATTTTGAGTTTTTGGTCAAAGACAAAGGTTGGCCAATTCAAAGCAATCATGACTTACTCTATGAAGTCAAAAAACAAGTTAGAAGTGGCTTCTAACTTCAGAGCATGGAAGACAAGGATTGATCTCATCCTTGCCAAAGATAAAGTATTGGATATCGTGAAAGGAAAGATCGTGTGGAACCACTGTTTGAAGAAGGAAAAGAGAAGGAACCTCAGAACGTCATAGTTATGGAGAAGTTCAAGAACAATGACATAAATGCCATGAGTATCACAGTGGACTTTGTAAAAGACCACTTGATACCCTACATCTCTCATATTAACTCATCTAATAAGATGTACGATGCCCTAACTAACCTCTTCTCAGTCAGAAACTTTGTACAAGTAATGACTCTGAAGGATGAGCTACGCGACATGAAAGTGAATGATGATGATAGCATAACATCATACTTGGTAAGAATCTCTCAGTTAAGAGATCAACTACAAGCTATTGAAGAAATCATTTCAGAAAAGGAACTGGTAAATATAGTACTCAATGGCCTTACCAAGGCATGGGATGCATTTGCTGCAAGCATGAACACAAGAAAGGAGTATCCCACATTTGAATAACTTTGGACTTGTTGTGCACAAGAAGAATCAAGGATTAGCGCAAAAGAGAAATTCCAAAGGAAAGATGATGATCAAACCTCACAACAAAGTTCAAGAAATTCAGGAAGAAGAAGTTTGACTCAAGGAAGAAACCAAATCAAGAAAATGATATGTCAAAAATACAATGCTTCAATTGTCGAAAATATGAATCATTGTCCTGAGTTAAAGGAAAGGAAGGAAACACATGAAGCAAGCATTGCCGAAGAAACAAAACCCTCAAAGAAAGTCAAACAAGATGAAGCAAGATTTCTTCTTCTAAGTCAAGGTAACAATATTCTTCAAATTTCTTGTACATACCATGTTTTTTTACATATCATGCATATATATTTCTTAGAAGATAAGATGTTCAAGTGAAACAATAGCTATGGAAGAATAACAAGATAAGGATTGCTATCATGATGAATGCAAGTCAAGCAATACAGATGAAAATATGAAGTATGTTGACAATCCTTGGTAACAATTCCTATGGAAGCTACTATATAAGTAACAACTGCCAGATAAGCCAAAATCATAATCAAACTTGAAGAGACCCAGAAGAAGTCAAAACAGAAAGGAGTCAACAATCGAGAGGAAATTAGAAAAAGACTTGTGACACTTTGCAGAAGGAAATAAGGATGTAGATGGAAGCGTGGAATCTCTTAGTTGGAGGGAGATGATTACATAATTCCAAAAGAAGAGAATGCATTCATGCATTAAGCAAGGATTAGGAGGGAGCTAATCCTAAATGATATGATCCATTGAGGATTATGAAGTATCTGTCCATGTTCCCATTGAAAATAGCAGCCATGATAAGCAACACATGTTCAAAAGAAGTCTTCCTCGAAAAGAAGCCTTAAAGTATCCTTGGTTGTCCATCTACATCCATGATCCCATGATGAAAGGAAGAAGTTGGAATTTTCAGGGCATGAAATCTATAGGAGACTCCATGGACCCAAGAGCTAAAGAGAAACATGAGGAGGAACATGAAGATTCCAAGAAAGAAAGAAAATCCAGAACAACTAGTTATTATACCGAGAATCACAAAGACTACCAACTTGGTTTGAACCCACTAGAAGCAATTGAGCAGAAGAAATGGAAGTTATGATAAAGAACAATGTATGTAAGAAAATGTGAAAAGGACCTATGAATGGAAGCATTGCAAGATTCAGAGGTTCTTCCAGAAGGAGGGAGAAGACTATGACAACAACTTGTTCCAGTAAACCAAATATACCTCTTGTAGTATCCATGGATTGAAATTTACATGTAAAAGATTGTTATTCCCAATAAAGTAAGTGAAAAATAAGCTTATACCAGAAGAAGACCCATGCATGCAGATATAAGAAGACCTTGTATGGATTCAAACAACTTGATGCAGAGTATCTCATATACAATAGAAGCGTGGTGAAAACTTTCTATGACATAGATAGTGTATCAGAATAGTTACTCAGAAGTCTGTGATGATGGATTGCTAATCCATGGAAAACTCTCTTGATGACAGAAGAAGTGCTACTTGGATATGTTTCAGTTTGAGTCTTGCCACGATATCATGAGCTAGCATGAAACAAAAGTGTTGAATTCGACCATGATATATTGTAATGATTAGAGCTATATGAAGCCTTCAAAGAAAACCAATGTTCCATGACAGACTGAAGTACATTGAGACCAAACATTATATTCTCCGTGATGAAGTCCAGAAAAGAGAAGTGGTTCTCCAATATATCTCCACAGATGAACAGATAACATATATTTTGGTAAAGCCTCTGTCCAAGATGAAAAGTTTGTGTACATAAGAAATAAGTTGGGGTTCGTGGAGACAAATTCCTTATTGAAAAATGAAGAGATTACTTCCAGGTTGGGAGGGAGCACTGATATGTTATTGATTTATGGATAGTCATTTTTCAGTTTGAAAAATGGTACAGGATGAGCAATTCCTTTCCAATTTGAAAAGTGGTTTGAGATTTCTGACGAACAGGCATTTTCCAGTTCGAAAATTGGTCCATAACGGACATTCATTTTTCGTAATGAAAATGGTCCGATAGATTGTTGATGTACCATAGACAACGATTCCCCTTGTGTTTAGTGTGGGGGAATGGTCTAGAAGAATCATTCTTCTTGGCAGTCACTCTGAGTAGTGGCCAAGTAGAAGGGTCTGCCTCGCCGACCAATCATTCTTTCAAAGTTCACAGTTGTGAGAATTTTCAAAGAATGGTTCGTTTTGGAGGTTGGTGCAAGACAATCATTCCCTAGGGCAGACTCATTCTCTCCAGGTTGCACTATGATTAGTGTCGGAGGAATGACCCAATTAGGTGAATGGTCCAGGTTCAACAATCAAGGACAAACATTCCCTAGGGAAGACTCATTATCTCCAGGTTGCACTATGATTAGTCCTAGAGGAATGGCCCAGTTAGGTGAATGGTCCAGGCTCAGAAATCAGGGACAATTATTCTTTTTTGCTTGAGAAGAATAGTCCAGATAGCCCATGGTTGATGTTTTACTTTCTGAGGGCAGATGCTCTTCCAAATATCACAGATGTGAGTGGAAGAATGGCCCAGATGACTCAGTTTATATCATGATATTGTTTTTATGCAGGTTGATATCAGATGATATTATTGTTTTGGAGACTGTATGTATCTGGACAATAGTTGTATGCTACGGTGGTGGATGTGTTCCACTAGTTGTGACTATGCATCACTAATTAAATAGTCGTGTGCTACTTGGTGTGGTTGTGTACCACTAGATAGTAGTTGTGTACTACTATGGATAGACACAGTTGTGTTCTATTGAATGACATTGTTCTGATTGCCATGAAGCCTATCAATAGTGTTGGAAATGATTATCAACTAGATGGATAGTCAATGTGCTGGTGGACAAACATTCTCCAGGCGGAAAATGGTCCAGGACATTTATTCTTTTAGGACGTATGTCTGGATTAGAAGAATAGTCCTTGTAACCCATGACGTGGCATCCAACATCTTTTGGAATATTTATTCTTCTAGGACATATGTCTGGATTAGAAGAATGATTCTTGTAACACTCTGTGGGGTGAGTGACTTATCCAGCATCATGCATGATTACTCAGATGGAATATGACTTTGAGAGATGATACATTTGATGCTATCATATGATACTGATGATGGTGCTCGTGATTTGATCATGAGATAGCATGTGTGGCTATGATGATGCTACCCGTTGAATGGTATGTTTGTGCTCAAGACCATTACCTTTAAATACCTCCCTAGCTAGGAGGGAGTGTTGATATTATGGTAGCTGCGGGAGGTATCAAACCTCTACGAGTAACCCTGACAAGAATAGAATATTCCAGGAAGCAAGAAGAAACCCTAAAGCATTGGAGATAACCCTAGAAGACAAGTCGGCTAAAGAAAATAACTAATATTGAGTTTTTAACCTCCAGAAAGAGAAGTCGGTCCATAAAGATAAGGAAGAGCAGTATAAATACATGATGCTAGAGCTCATTTGGACACACACACAGCTCACAACTGCAGAAATTTAGTGTGCGCTGCAAAAATTTAGTAAGTTTGCAAGTTTGGAGAGTAGCTACAGTTGTAGCTACTGCAACTAGTATTTTCGGTTTTAGGCTTGGACTTTCTCTTGGTTATGGTTTGGACTTTCTACTTGGTACGCTAGCTCTGGAGAGTGGTACGCTACCTTGATTGACTTTTGGACCTAGGGTTTGCTTCCAAAATTATTCTCTCTGTCAAGGTTAAGGTGCTTGGGGATGGCTTCGGCCTATGGTTGGTTGACAATATTGCTATATTGTCTATGGTTAAAAGAGAACACCTATTATTTCTAACAGGGGGGACCTCTTTAAATAACGTTAGTAGTCCCCAGAGTTAGGTATTGTGCTTGCAAATAACTTAATTTATTGTTGTTTTTTAAAATTAGGTTTTGGTGGTCCCTAACCTCTCCGTACAACGCCGTATAAAACTGGCTGGTTCGGTACAGAACCGGCCAAAAACAGTTTGAAAGATTAAACCAGACTGAAATGGTCCTGAACCGGTCGAACTGATCGGTTTTGCTAGTTCCTGTCTAGTTCTGATAACATTGTTTATATATAAAATAGATCATGTACATATATTTATTTGCATCAAAAAACATGTATTTAGGCACACAACAAAAACATGAAGACGCCAACTAACTAAATAGTTAATTGGTGCAGGGCACAATATAATCAATTTATATCTATAAAGATCTTTGTAGGATTCAAACTGAAATGTTTTCGAGGGCTATGAAAAGGCTGCCATGATAAAATTTGAGAAACAAAATTTAGTGTAAAGAAGCAATCTTGAGATTTTGTACTTTTTCACTTCTAAAAAAGGCTTACTAATGGAAATTTTATTTTACCAAAGGATGTAATAGAACTTGTGATGGTACTTTAGGCAATGGGAGGGATAACTCGCCCCGAGACAAACATTTCATAGGTACAGAGAAAATTCAAATTGACCTTAAAAATATCCATGACTTTCTAATTGATACGGAGTAGGTCTAGGCCTTGCAGAGAAGACCAACTTTTCAAATACTCCAAAGGGTCGTAAAGATCCTTAATAGCATTTGTTTATGTTATAGTTGTAGGCAATCTCTACACAATCTCGGATGTCTCATGGCATTTGTTCTGCATATATATCTTTCATATTACTTTTACAAGTGTTGCATTAAAATGTATTGTATCCAAACTTTCTAAAAATCTGTTGTATTGGTATCTAAATGCATATCCATATCCCTAACCAGATCCTAGCAACTTCAGATTCTTTAGATAAACAATAAATTGTTTCGGTGACATTCTAGTATTGATATGAGCAATGAGGAAAATCCCTAACATTGAACATGGTATATACCAAAAGGTGAAACTCTAAAAAGACACGGGACCCTGTAATGGTTGAACTGGATGATTGGTTGAAATTCTATTGATGTATGCTATCTTAGTCCAGAGAGGAGGTGAACACTTGAAAAGGATAAAACTGCTCAATGGTCACAACAATTGCAGGTTTCCTCCTCTTTTGAGAAAATCATGTACAACATTAGTATGCCTGGTGTAATTTGAAAACTAAGAAGCCAGTCTCAAAATGTCATTGTCATAGGTGTAATTTGAAGGGTTCCAATAATCGATATTGCCATAGGTGCAAGGCAACATATAAAAGGAAGAGGAAGGTACAACCATGTATACAAAATCAAGCTTCTGATAAAAAGAAATAAATCTCGATCTTCTCCATTCTTTCTATCCTTCTACACCATTTCTCATAGCTTTATGCTTGAATCTCTGAGTTGGGCACAAGGCTAAGTTGTTGAGTGTTTTTCTTCTATTCTTCTACATTATTTTTCTTGTATGATCATGGAGTATTTGTAGCCACATACATGGCTGTCAAATATTTGGTAATGAAAAACATTTATCATGAATAAACTTAAAAAATAATTGCTTTTGGGTTGATCTTAATTGTATCTTGTAACTTTGAGTTTTAAGTATGAGATATTTGAGTTGACCTATCAAATTCTCTTTTAATCTTGATAGCAGTATTCTTTTAAAATTCTTTAAGATGATCAAATTATTCTCTCCTATTTTTCATGAAGAAGACATGGATGCATTTATATATGATTAAGAAGATTATGTATGTGATGTTGATCACAAAGAAATTCTGATGTTGAAGCCCTCCTTCAATCTTTTCTTACTGTAAAAAGAGTTCTTGTTGTATGTAAAGATTGAATTCAAGTTATTGAAGAGGATTACCACCTTTTTAAAAACGCAAGAGGATTCATATCCTCATGAGGTTTTCATTTCGGTCGTGACGGATTCAAGCGTCAACAGGAAGATGTAATTGTTTTGATGGTGCATTATGTTTATTTGTTTTATCTTCTACATTTGTAATGATTCTTTAATAATGAATCGTGTAATGACTTGTGTGACCACTACACTTTCCTCGGTTCTACACTACCTTTAATGACAATATCAAACATGCCTTAAATGAGACGACATTTGTGTGAGCTGTTGAAAATGTCATCATAGGTGGACTACATTGAACCTTTGATGGACATCTCTATGGACCCTCAATCTCAAAATAAGTCAATAATATCTTTAAGGAAACTAATTTTTCTTTAGTTCTGAAAAGTGTCTTAAAAACTACAACTTTTTTCCATTAAAAAAGTTTCACTTCAATTTGTTTCCACCAAAATTTAACTGATTTGCTATGAAAATCAATATTGGTTAAATTCCCTTTCGAGCAACTACTACATGCCTTGCACAACTTTCCTACAAATTATAGCCATTGGAATTTCGATCAAGGTTACAAAAAGGTTAGAGGAACTTAAGTTGTAGTATTTGGGAATGAATGACAAAAAACAAGGGGCAACAACCCTATAAACTCGAACAAAGATTCTCAGGCTGTTAAGGATTTGATGTTTCTTGGGCGTGTGCTGGTATGGAAAGACTCGAAAGTAAACCTGGAAGGTCGCGCATGAGAGATAAGATTTAACGAGAGAACGGGAGAAACATTTGTGGAATCATTGTAACCCTGGAAATCTTTGATTTTGATCCATCGATTTGCCGCTCGCTACCTTGCATTGATGGAGAGACTATTTTCTATGGCTTGATTCGTCAAAATTTGAATTCATTTTCACTCAAAAACAGTGGAGTACTGCGAAGGATAAGATAGTTTTGCCGTAGAGTAACCATTACTTTCTTTTTGGAGTTGTTTGAACTTAAAAGTTTTGATCTCATCCTTGGTAAAGATAAAGTGTTGGATATCGTGAAAGGAAAGATCGTGGAACCACTATTTGAAGAAGGAAAAGAGAAGGAACCTCAAAACGTTGTAGTTATAGAGAAGTTCAAGAACAATGACATAAATGCCATGAGTATCACAGTGGACTCTGTAAAAAACCACTTGATACCCTACATCTCTCATCTTGACTCATCTAAGAAGATGTACGATGCCATAACTAACCTCTTATCAGTCAGAAACTTTGTACAAGTAATGACTCTGAAGGATGAGCTCCGTGACATGAAAATGAATGATGATGACATCATAACATCATACTTGGTAAGAATCTCTCAGTTAAGAGATCAACTACAAGCTATTGAAGAAATCATTTCAGAAAAGGAACTGGTAAATATAGTACTCAATGGCCTTACCAAGGCATGGGATGCATTTGCCGCAAGCATGAACACAAGAAAGGAGTATCCCACATTTGAAGAAATTTGGACTTGTTGTGCACAAGAAGAATCAAGGATTAGCGCAAAAGAGAAATTCCAAAGGAAAGATGATGATCAAACCTCACAACAAAGTTCAAGAAATTCAGGAATAAGAAGTTTGACTCAAGGAAGAAACAAAATCAAGAAAATGATATGTCAAAAATACAATGTTTCAATTGTCGAAAATATGAATCATTGTCCCGAGTTAAAGAAAAGGAAGGAAACACATGAAGCAAGCGTTGCCAAAGAAACGGAACCCTCAAAGAAAGTCAAACAAGATGAAGCGAGATTTCTTCTTCTAAGTCAAGGTAACAATATTATTCAAATTCTTGTACATACCATGTTTTTGTACATATCATGCATATATATTTCTTAGAAGATAAGATGTTCAAGTGAAACAATAGCTATGGAAGAATAACAAGATAAGGATTGCTATCATGATGACTGCAAGTCAAGCAATACACATGAAAATATGAAGTATGTTGACAATCCTTGGTAACAATTCCTATGGAAGCTACTATATAAGTAACAACTGCCAGATAAGCCGAAATCATAATCAAACTTGAAGAGACCCAGAAGAAGTCAAAACAGAAAGGAGTCAACAATCAAGAGGAAATTAGAAAAAGACTTGTGACACTTTGCAGAAGGAAATAAGGATGCAGACGAAAGCGTGGAATCTCTTAGTTGGAGAGAGCTGATTACATAATTCCAAAAGAAGAGAATGTATTCATGCATGAAGCAAGGATTAGGAGGGAGCTAATCCTAAATGATATGATCCATTGAGGATTATGAAGTATCTGTCCATGTTCCCATTGAAAGTAGCAGCCATGATAAGCAACACATGTTCAAAAGAAGTCTTCTTCGAAAAGAAGCCTTAAAGTACCCTTGGTTGTCCATCTACATCCATGATCCCATGATGAAAGGAAGAAGTTGGAATTTTCATGGCATGGAATCTATAGGAGACTCCATGGACCCAAGAGCTAAAGAGAAACATGAGGAGGAACATGAAGATTCCAAGAAAGAAAGAAAAGCCAGAACAACCAGTTATTATATCGAGAATCACAAAGACTACTAGCTTGGTTTGAACCCACTAGAAGCAATTGAGCAGAAGAAATGGAAGTTATGATAAAGAACAATGTATGTAAGAAAATGTGAAAAGGACCTATGAATGGAAGCATTGCAAGATTCAGATATTCTTCCAGAAGGAGGGAGAAGACTATGACAACAACTTGTTCCAGTAAACTAGATATACCTCTTGTAGTATCCATGGATTGAAATTTACATGTAAAAGATTGTTATTCCCAATAAAGTAAGTGAAAAAGAAGGTTATACCAAAAGAAGACCCATGTATGCAGATATAAGAAGACCTTGTATGGATTCAAACAACTTGATGCAGAGTATCTCATATACAACAGAAGCGTGGTGAAAACTTTCTATGACAAAGATAGTGTATCGGAATAGTTACTCAAAAGTCAGGGATGATGGATTGCTAATTCATGGAAAACTCTCTTGATGATAGAAGAAGTGCTACTTGGATATGTTTCAGTTTGAGTCTTGCCACGATATCATGAGCTAGCATGAAACAAAAGTGTTGAATTCGACCATGATATATTGTAATGATCAGAGCTATATAAAGCCTTCAAAGAAAACCAATGTTCCATGACAGACTGAAGTACATTGAGACCAAACATTATATTCTCCATGATGAAGTCCAGAAAAGAGAAGTGGTTCTCCAATATATCTCCACAGATGAACAGATAGCAGATATTTTGGTAAAGCCTCTATCAAAGATGAAAAGTTTGTGTACTTAAGAATTAAGTCGGGGTTCGTGGAGACAAATTCCTTATTGAAAAATGAAGAGATTACTTCCAGGTTGGGAGGGAGCACTGATATGTTATTGATTTATGGACAGTCATTTTTCAGTTTGAAAAATGGTCGAGGATGAGCAGTTCCTTTCTAGTTTGAAAAGTGGTTTGAGATTTCTGACGAACAGGTATTTTCCAGTTCGAAAAATGGTCCAGAACGGACAATCATTTTCGTAATGAAAATGGTCTGATAGATTGTTGATGTACCATAGACAACGATTCCCCTTGTGGTCAGTGTGGGGGAATGGTTTAGAACAATCATTCTTCTTGCCAGTCACTCTGAGCAATGGCCAAGTAGAATGGTCTGCCTCGCTGGCCAATCATTCTTTCAAAGTTCACAGTTGTGAGCAGTTTCGAAGAATGGTTCGTTTTGGAGGTTGGTGCAGGATAGTCATTCCCTAGGGAAGACTCATTCTCTCCAGGTTGCACTATGATTAGTTTCAGAGGAATGACCCAGTTAGGTGAATGGTCCAGGTTCAACAATCAAGGACAAACATTCCCTAGGGCAGACTCATTCTCTCCAGGTTGCACTATGATTAGTGTTGGAGGAATGGCCCAGTTAGGTGAATGGTCTAGGCTCATAAATCAGGGACAATTATTCTTTTTTGCTTGAGAAGAATAGTCCAAATAGCCCATGGTTGATGTTTTACTTTCTGAGGGCAGATGCTCTTCCATATATCACAGATGTGAGTGGAAGAATGGCCCAGATGACTCAGTTTATATCATGATATTGTTTTTATGCAAGTTGATATCAGATGATATGATTGTTGTGGAGACTGTATGTATCTGGACAATATTTGTATGCTACTGTGGTGGATGTGTTCCACTGGTTGTGACTATGCATCACTAATTAAGTAGTCATGTGCTACTTGGTGTGGTTGTGTACCACTGGATAGTAGTTGTGTACTACTATGGATAGACACAGTTGTGTTCTATTGACTGACATTGTTCTGATTGCCATGAAGACTATCAATAGTGTTGGAAATGATTATCAACTAGATGGATAGTCAGTGTGCTGGTGGACAAACATTCTCCAGGCGGAAAATGGTCCAGGACATTTATTCTTTTAGGACGTATGTCTGGATTAGAAGAATAGTCCTTGCAGCCCATGACGTGGCGTCCAACATCTTTTGGAATATTTATTCTTCTAGGACATATGTCTGGATTAGAAGAATGATTCTTGTAACACTATGTGGGGTGAGTGACTTATCCAACATCATGCATGATTACTCAGATGGAGTATGACTTTGAGAGATGATACATTTGATGCTATCAAATGACACTGATGATGGTGCTCGTGATTTGATCATGAGATAGCATGTGTGGATATGATGATGCTACCCGTTGAATGATATGTTTGTGCTCAAGACCATTACCTTTAAATACCTCCCTAGCTAGGAGGGAGTGTTGATATTATGGTAGCTGCGGGAGGTATTAAACCTCTGTGAGTAACCCTGACAAGAATAGAATATTTCGAGAAGCAAGGAGAAACCCTAAAGCATTGGACATAACCCTAGAAGACAAGTCGACTAAAGAAAATAATTAATATTGAGTTTTTAGCCTCCAGAAAGAGAAGTCGGTCTAGAAAGCTAAGAAAGAGCAGTATAAATACAGGATGCTAGAGCTCATTTGGACACACACACAGCTTGCAACTGCAGAAATTTAGTGTGCACTGCAGAAATTTAGTAAGTGCGCAAGTTTGGAGAGTAGCTACAGTTGTAGCTACTGCAACTAGTATTTTTGGTTTTAGGCTTGGACTTTCTCTTGGTTATGGTTTGGACTTTCTACTTAGTACGCTAGCTCTGGAGAGTGGTACGCTACCTTGATTGGCTTTTGGACCTAGGGTTTGCTTCCAAAATTATTCTCTCTGTCAAGGTTAAGGTGCTCAGGGATGGCTTTGGCCTATGGTTGGGTGACAATATTGCTATATTGTCTATGGTTAAAAGAGCACACCTATTATTTCTAACAGGGGGGACCTCTTTAAATAACGTTAGTAGTCCCTAGAGTTAGGTATTGTGCTTGCAAATAACTTAATTTATTGTTGTTTTTTTAAATTAGGTTTTGGTGGTCCCTAGCCTCTCCGTAGAGCGTCGTATAAAACCGGCTGGTTTAGTACAGAACCGACCAAAAACAGTTTGAAAGATTAAACCAGACTGAAATGGCCCTAAACCGGTCGAACCGACCGATTTTGCTGGTTCTTGTCTGGTTCTAATAACATTGTTTATATATAAAATAGATCGTGTACATATATTTATTTGCATAAAAAAACATGTATTTAGGCACACAACAAAAACATGAAGACAGCAACTAAATGAATAGTTAATTGGTGCAGGGCATAATATAATCAATTTATATCTATAAAGATCTCTGTAGGATTCAAACTGAAATGTTTTCGAGGGTTATGAAAAGGCTTCCATGATAAAATTTGAGAAACAAAATTTAGTGTAAAGAAGCAATCTTGAGATTTTGTACTTTTTCACCTCTAAAAAAGGCTTACTAATGGAATTTTTCTTTTACCAAAGGATGTAATAGAACTTGTGATAATACTTTAGGCAATGGGAGGGATAACTCTCCCCGAGACAAACATTTCATAGGTATAGAGAAAAGTCAAATTGACCTTAAAAATATCCATGACTTTCTAATTGATACGGAGCAGGGCTAGGCCTTGAAAAGAAGACCAACTTTTCAAATACTCCAAAGGGTCGTAAAGATCCTTAATAGCATTTGTTTATGTTATAGTTGTAGGCAATCTCTACACAATCTTGATGTCTCATGGCATTTGTTCTGCATATATATCTTTCATATTATTTTTACAAGTGTTGCATTAAAATGTATTGTATCCAAACTTTTCTAAAAATCTGTTGTATTGGTATCTAAATGCATATCCAAACCAGATCCTAGCAACTTTGGATTCTTTAGATAAACAATAAATTGTTTCGGTGACATTCTAGTATTGATCTGAGCAATGAGGCAAATCCCTAACATTGTACATGGTATATACCAAAAGGTGAAACTCTAAAAAGACACGGGACCCTGTAATGGTTGAGCTGGATGATTGGTTGAAATTCTATTGATGTATGCTATCTTAGTCCAGAGAGGAGGTGAACACTTGAAAAGGATAAAACTGCTCAATGGTCACAACAACTGCAGGTTTCCTCCTCTTTTGAGAAAATCATGTACAACATTAGTATGCCTGGTGTAATTTGAAAACTAAGAAGCTAGTCTCAAAATGTCATTGTCATAGGTGTAATTTGAAGGGTTCCAATAATTGATATTGTCATAGGTGCAGGGAAACATATAAAAGGAAGAGGAAGGTACAACCATGTATACAAAATCAAGCTTCTGATAAAAAGAAATAAATCTCGATCTTCTCCATTCTTTCTATTCTTCTACACCATTTCTCATATCTTTATGCTTGAATCTCAGAGTTGGGCACAAGGCTAAGTTGTTGAGTGTTTTTCTTCTATTCTTCTACATTATTTTTCTTGTATGATCATGGAGTATTTGTAGCCACATACATGGCTGTCAAATATTTGGTAATGAAAAACATTTCTCATGAATAAACTTCAAAAAGAATTGCTTTTGGGTTGATCTTAATTGTATCTTGTAACTTTGAGTTTTAAGTATGAGATATTTGAGTTGACCTATCAAATTCTCTTTTGATCTTGATAGCAGTATTCTTTTAAAATTCTTTAAAATGATCAAATTATTCTCTCCTATTTTTCATGAAGAAGACATGGATGGATTTATATATGATTAAGAAGATTATGTATGTGATGTTGATCACAAAGAAATTCTGATGTTGAAGCCCTCCAATCTTTTCTTACTGTAAAAAGAGTTCTTGTTGTATGTAAAGATTGAATTCAAGTTATTGAAGAGGATTACCACCTTTTTAAAAACGCAAGAGGATTCATATCCTCATGAGATTTTCATTTCGGTCGTGACAGATTCAAGCATCAACAGGAGGATGTAATTGTTTTGATGGTGCATTATGTTTATTTGTTTTATCTTCTACATTTGTAATGATTCTTTAATAATGAATTGTGTAATGACTTGTGTGACCACTACACTTTCCTCGGTTCTACACTAACTTTAATGACAATATCAAACATGCCTTAAATGAGACGACATTTGTGTGAGCTGTTGAAAATGTCATCATAGGTGGACTACATTGAACCTTTGATGGACATCTCTATGGACCCTCAATCTCAAAATAAGTCAATAATATCTTTAAGGAAACTAATTTTTCTTTAGTTCTGAAAAGTGTCTTAAAAACTACAACTTTTTTCCATTAAAAAAGTTTCACTTCAATTTGTTTCCACCAAAATTTAACTGATTTGCTATGAAAATCAATATTGGTTAAATTCCCTTTCGAGCAACTACTACATGCCTTGCACAACTTTCCTACAAATTATAGCCATTGGAATTTCGATCAAGGTTACAAAAAGGTTAGAGGAACTTAAGTTGTAGTATTTGGGAATGAATGACAAAAAACAAGGGGCAACAACCCTATAAACTCGAACAAAGATTCTCAGGCTGTTAAGGATTTGATGTTTCTTGGGCGTGTGCTGGTATGGAAAGACTCGAAAGTAAACCTGGAAGGTCGCGCATGAGAGATAAGATTTAACGAGAGAACGGGAGAAACATTTGTGGAATCATTGTAACCCTGGAAATCTTTGATTTTGATCCATCGATTTGCCGCTCGCTACCTTGCATTGATGGAGAGACTATTTTCTATGGCTTGATTCGTCAAAATTTGAATTCATTTTCACTCAAAAACAGTGGAGTACTGCGAAGGATAAGATAGTTTTGCCGTAGAGTAACCATTACTTTCTTTTTGGAGTTGTTTGAACTTAAAAGTTTTGA
>ML792457.1:41360-57890 GCA_009831015.1 Picea engelmannii | reverse complement strand
AAAACTCCATGGACCCAAGAGCTAAAGAAAAACATGAGGAAGAACATGAAGATTCCAAGAGAAAAAGAAAATCCAGAACAACCAGTCATTGTATCAAGAATCACAAGACTACCAGTCTGACCTGAACTCACTAAAAGCAATCACGCAGAGGAACTGAAAGTTGTGATGAAAAACAATGTATGGAAGAATTATGAATATAAACATTGCGAGATCCAGAACTAGAGGTTATCCCAGATGGAGGGAGAAGACTATGATGATTGCTTGTTCTTGTAAACGAGACATACCTCTACATGAGTCATTATATCGTCCGCAATATCCATGGATTGGAGTTTACATCAGATGAATGAAAAGATTGTTCTCCAGAATAATTGAACAAAGAGCGTATGTAGAGAAACCTCAAGGCTTTGAGGTATACTAGAAAGAGACCCTTGTATGCAGATGGAAGAAGATTTTGTATGGATTCAAACAACTTGGTGCAAAGCCTCTCATGCACAACAGAAGCGTGGTGAAAACCTTCTATGATAAAATTCATAATGGTTACTCAGAAGTCCAGGACGATGGATTGCTAATCCATGACAAACTCTCATGATGACAGAAGAAGTGCCACATGGATATGTTCCAGTTTGAGCCTTGCCACGATGTTATGAGCTAGCAAGAAACAAAAGAGTTTAATCCAACTATGATATACTATAATGATAAGAGCTATATGAAGCCTTCAGAAAACCAGTGTTCCAGAAAGACCGAAGTACATTGAGATCAAGCATTACATTCTCCGTGATGAAGTCCAGAAAAGAGAAAGTGGTTCTCCAATATATATCTCCACAGATGAGCAGATAAGCAGACATTTTGGTAAAGCCTTTGTCCAAGATAAAAGAGTTTTGCGTACTCAAGTTGGAGCTCGTGGAGACTACTTCCTTATTGAAAAATGAAGAGATGGATCCCAGGTTGGGAGGGAGCACTACTGTATTATTGATTTATGGATAGTCATTTTTCAAGTTCGAAAAATGGTCCAAGATGAGCAGTTCCTTTCCAGTTCGGAAAGTGGTTTGAGATTTCTGACGGACAAGCATTTTCCAGTTCAAAAAATGGTCCAGATCGAATGGTCATTTTCGTAATGAAAATGGTTCGATGGATTGTTGATGTACCATAGACAACGATTCCCCTTGTGGCCAGTGTGGGGGAATGGTCTAGGACAATCTTTCTTCTTGACGGTCACTCTCAGTAGTGGTCAAGAAGATTGGTTTGCCTCGTCGAGCAGTCATTCTTTCGAAGCTCACAGTTGTGAGAAGTTTCGAAGAATGGTCCATTTTGGAGGTTGGTGCATGACAGTCATCTCCTTAGGAAATGGTTTGGATAGTCATTCCCTAGGGCAGATTCATTCTCTCCAGGTTGCACTTTGTTTAGTGCCGAAGGAATGGCCCAGATAGGTGAATGGTCCAGGTTTAGCAATTAGGGACAGGTATTCCCTAGGGCAGACTCATTCTCTCCAGATTGCACTTTGTTTAGTGCCGGAGGAATGCCCCAGGTAGGTGAATGGTCCAGGCTCAGAAATCGAGACAGTTATTCTTCCTTGCTTGAGAAGAATAGTCCAGATAGCTCTTCCAGATCTCACAGATGTGAGTGGAAGAATGGCCCAAATGATTCAGTTTATATCATAACAATGTTTTATGTGTAGGTTGATATCAGATGATATGATTGTTATAGAGACTGTGTGTCTCCGGACAGTAGATGTATACTACTATGGTGGATGTGTTCCACTGATTATGACTATATGTCACTGATCAAGTATCTGTGTGCTACTTGGTGTGCCAGTGTACCATTGGATTGTAGTTATTATGGATAGACACAGTTGTGTTCTATTGAATGACATTGTTCTGATTGCCTTGAAAACTATCAGTAGTGTTGGAAATGATTATCAGCTAGATGGATGATCAATGGACAGAGATTCCTTAGACGGAAAATCGTCTAGGACATTTATTCTTCTAGGACATATGTCCGGATTAGAAGAATGGCTCTTGTGTCACTCTGTGGAGTGAGTGACTTATCCAGCATCATGTCTGATTACTCAGATGGAGTATGGTTTCGAGAGATGGTGTAGCTGATGACACTAATAGTGATGATGGTGCTCATGATCTAATCATGAGATAGTCTATATGACTATGTTGATGCTACCAGGTGAATGGTATGTTTGTGCTCAAGACCATTACCTTCAATACCTCCCTAGCTAGGAGGGAGTGTTGATATTATGGTAGCTGCGAGAGGTATTTACCTCCACGTGTAAACCCGACGAGAATAGAATATTCCAGGAAGTAAGAAAAAACCCTAATTAATTGGTTAATAACCCTAGAAGACAAGTCAGCTCAAGAGAATGACTTGTATTAGGTTATTAGCCTCCAAGAGAAGAAGTCGGCTAAAGGAAATGTTATATACTAAAGAATGAGCACCTAGAATGAGAAGTCGGCCCAGGCAGTCTGCCAGAAATAATATAAATACAAGAGGCCAGTGTTCATTCTGGCCAGTATTCTCAAAACTGCAGAAGCAACATTTATGCACATTGCAGTTGGCCAGTTTGTGCGCAAGTTTGGAGGAGAGCCGTTGTTGCAGCTGCAACAACTAGCAGATTTCGGTTTTGGCTTGGACTCTCTCTTAGTTAGGGTTTGGACTCTCTGATCAACTCTTGCTATTCTTGCTTGGTGTGTTATCCTTGGAGAAAGGTGCGCCACCTTTGTTTGGCTATCCAGTCTAGGGTTTGCTTCTGGAATGATTCTCTGTCAAGGTTAAGGTGCTCGGGGGTGGCTTTGGCCTATGGTTGGGTGAAAATAATGCTATATTGTCTATGGTTAAACAAGCACATCCATTGTTATATTGTCTATGGTTAAACGAGCACAAATATGCAAATCCTTGCTACACAATGAGACAAGAAGGTGAGATCTTCACAATGGTCTGTAAAATACTTTGCAAACACAAAGAGAAACAACCCACAAAGACTTATAACAATACTACTACAAATCTATCCCCCAAAAAATACTTTGCTTGGGCTCTTCAAGTAGAACAAAGTAAGTAAGAAATACACAATAATTTGCAGCAATGTTACCTCAAGTAGAACACCATGAAAGAACACTAAGAACATTCCAAGAGAACACTAAGAGATCCTCCAAAGTTTCACTTTTATTATCCAAAAGATGGCTGCAAATTTGCAGCAAGATTACAAGAGAGAATGTGAATGGGGGAGCAAGAGAGAGTGAGGAGAAATTTGGGCAACATGAAGTTACAATGAGAGTTGCTTCTAAAATGAGAGGACGGTTCCTTTTAAGGGAAAGAGGGAGATAGGACCCCCCTTGCATGCTTTCCAAGTGTCACTCCCAAAAGAGGGAGGCTCACTCAAGGGGGGGTGACACCATGAGAGAGGGGAACTCCCATTAGGAGAGGAAACTCGAAAATGGGGGAAGAAACCCCCTCTCCTAAGTTTAAACCTCTCTCTAAATCCCTAAGGGGTCACCCAAGGTGTGGAATGGACCCCACATGTGGTCCCCATCACCAAATGGCCAATCCAATGGAGATGGTGAGCCCCACAAGAGATAAATTCGCCCCCCTCTCTAAAGTTAAGTTGTATGAGAAGTAGGAAAGGGGGGATTTGATTTATTTGACCTCCTACTACATAGATATGACTTAGGAAACAATTTTTCCCCCTTTTTTCATGACTTTAGACCCTTTTACAAAATTCGACAATTTCACTTTAGCCAATTATTTGCTGATTTTTCACTGACTTAGACTCCCCATGGGCATTGACCTAGCAAAACTTGTCCAATTGAACTGAAACTTGGTCCAAGGGTGTAGGAGATCATAAACCATTTGTTTTGAGTACCCATACCCCTATACAAAATCCCCAAGGACCAAATTTTTAAATTTTACATAAAAACTAATTGAAAATTTCCAATTTACGGGAAATTTTAATTATTAAAAACACCTATCAAAACCTAACGGAATTCCGCGAGACTCTAGGAGATGTCTAGCACGATCATTTACAACACTTCTATCCCTTAGTCACCTACTGGGCTTGATCATTAGAAAACTTTTCACCACTTTGGAGGATTATTGAGTGAAAAACTTAAGTAATTAAAATTGTTGAAAAAACAAAATTAATTACCTAAGGAAAAAAACACTCGATGAAAGGACTTCCCTAATGATAAAGTCATAGGCCACTAAAACATTACAACTTGACCCATGCTAACATGTTACATTACAAAATTTCCCACACAGGGGAGCAAACATTTTGTGGAGAAGAAGAGAGAAAAAAACGTTTTGGGGGCAAAATTGTCATGTTGAGCCATATGTCTTCAAACTTTGTCATGGCGCAAGGTACATATATTCATGGTACATGACATTGACAACTAGTCGAAATAGGTGGTCAACAAGGTCACAACATTGGAGTTCAACAATCAAAGACACTGACATCAAGTCACATATAGGGCTTGGTGTTCTTCATTAAATGCCAGTTCCATACCCTCATACGTGACAAAATATATGAAAACACTGCAATCTTGAAATCCTGAAAACTATTAAGTTTGCCGAATTTTGAATGGGATTATATAATGAAAACACTGCAATCTTGAAATCCTGAAATCCTGAAAACTATTAAGTTTGCCGAATTTTGAATGGGATCTAAAATTCTATTTTCTCCATATGAAATCCAATGAGGTTGGAACCACTCTCAAACAACCTAAAACAATTAATGGTAATTTTAAAAAATTAAGTAAAATGATGAAAATGAAAGATAAAGGATAATGGAGGGGGTGTTGATATTATGGTAGCCGCGGGAGGTATTAAACCTCCGCGTGTAACCCTGACAAGAATATAATATTTCGGGAAGCAAGAAGAAACCCTAAAGCATTTGACATAACCCTAGAAGACAAGTCTCCTAAAGAAAATAATTAATATTGAGTTTTTAGCCTCCAGAAAGAGAAGTCGGCCCAGAAATCTAAGGAAGAGCAGTATAAATACAGGATGCCAGAGCTCATTTGGACACACACACAACTCGCAACTGCAGAAATTCAGTGCGCATTGCAGAAATTTAGTAAGTGTGCAAGTTTGGAGAGTAGTTACAGCTGCAGCTACTGCAACTAGTATTTTCAGTTTTAGGCTTGGACTTTCTCTTGGTTATAGTTTGGACTTTCTACTTGGTACGCTAGCTCTGGAGAGTGGTACGCTACCTTGATTGGCTTTTGGACCTAGGGTTTGCTTCCAAAATTATTCTCTCTGTCAAGGTTAAGGTGCTTGAGGGCGGCTTCGCCCTATGGTTGGGTACAATATTGCTATATTGTCTATGGTTAAAGGAGCACACCTATTATTTCTAACAGGTTATGGGCCCACACTATCTTCAGACAGTCTAATCACTGGAAGATAGATTGGGAGGATTAGCTCAGTTACAGTTGCAGTTGCAGTCAAAGTTTTTGCTGCAGCAACGGAACCCTAACCCTCTTGTTAAGGCACCTTAAGTGAAGAGCTTAACCTAATTCTTGGATAGCCTAGTGCGCCCTAGCCTAGCGCACCTCCTAGTACTCTCAACAAACTAAGACATCAAATTTGAGTTTTTGGTCAAAGTCAAAGCAGTCATGACTTACTCTATGAAGTCAGAAAACAAGTTAGAAGGGGCTTCTAACTTCAGAGCATGGAAGACAAGGATTGATCTCATCCTTGCCAAAGATAAAGTGTTGGATATCGTGAAAGGAAAGATCGTGGAACCACAGTTTGAAGAAGGAAAAGAGAAGGAACCTCAAAACGTTGCAGTTATGGAGAAGTTCAAGAACAATGACATCAATGCCATGAGGATCATAGTGGACACTGTAAAAGACCACTTGATACCCTACATCTCTCATCTTGACTCATCTATGAAGATGTACGATGCCCTAACTAACCTCTTCTCAGTCAGAAACTTTGTACAAGTAATGAGTCTGAAGGATGAGCTCTGTGACATGAAAATGAATGATGATGACATCATAACATCATACTTGGTAAGAATCTCTCAGTTAAGAGATCAACTACAAGCTATTGAAGAAATCATTTCAGAAAAATAACTGGTAAATATAGTACTCAATGGCCTTCCCAAGGCATGGGATGCATTTGCCGCAAGCATGAACACAAGAAAGGAGTACCCACATTTGAAGAACTTTGGACTTGTTGTACACAAGAAGAATCAAGGATTAGCGCAAAAGAGAAATTCCAAAGGAAAGATGATGATCAAACCTCACAACAAAGTTCAAGAAATTCAGGAATAAGAAGAAGTTTGACTCAAGAAAGAAACCAAATCAAGAAAATGATATGTCAAAAATACAATGCTTCAATTGTCGAAAATATGAATCATTGTCCTGAGTTAAAGAAAAGGAAGGAAACACACGAAGCAAGCATTGCCGAAGAAACGGAACCCTCGAAGAAAGTCAAACAAGATGAAGCAAGATTTCTTCTTCCGAGTCAAGGTAACAATATTCTTCAAATTTCTTGTACATACCATGTTTCTTTACATATCATGCATATATATTTCTTAGAAGATAAGATGTTCAAGTGAAACAATACATGTGGAAGAATAACAAGATAAGGATTGCTATCATGATGACTGCAAGTCAAGCAATACACATGAAAAGATTAAGTATGTTGACAATCCTTGGTAACAATTCCTGTGGAAGCTATTATATAAGTAACAACTGCCAGATAAGCCGAAATCATAATCAAACTTGAAGAGACCCAGAAGAAGTCAAAACAGAAAGGAGTCAACAATCAAGAGGAAATTAGAAAAAGACTTGTGACACTTTGCAGAAGGAAATAAGGATGCAAACGGAAGCGTGGACTCTCTTAGTTGGAGGGAGTTGATTACATAATTCCAAAAGAAGAGCATGCATTCATGCATGAAGCAAGGATTATGAGGGAGCTAATCCTAAATGATATGATCCATTGAGGATTATGAAGTATTTGTCCATGTTCCCATTGAAAGTAGCAACCGTGATAAGCAACACATGTTCAGAAGAAGTCTTCTTTGAAAAGAAGCATAATGTATCATTGGTTGTCCATCTACATCCATGATCCCATGACGAAAGGAAGAAGTTGGAATCTTTAGGGCATGGAATCTATAGAAAACTCCATGGACCCAAGAGCTAAAGAGAAACAGGAGGAGGAACATGAAGATTCCAAGAAAGAAAGAAAAGCCATAACAACCAATTATTATACCGAGAATCACAAAGACTACCAGCTTGGTTTGAACCCACTAAAAGCAATCGAGCAGAAGAAATGGAAGTTATGATAAAGAACAATGTATGTAAGAAAATGTGAAAATGACCTATGAATGGAAGCATTGCAAGATTCAGAGGTTCTTCCAGAAGGAGGGAGAAGACTATGACAACAACTTGTTCCAGTAAACCAGATATACCTCTTGTAGTATCCATGGATTGGAATTTACATGTAAAAGATTGTTATTCCCAATATAGCAAGTGAAAAAGAAGCTTATACCAGAAAAATACCCATGTATGCAGATATAAGAAGACCTTGTATGGATTCAAACAACTTGATGCAGAGTATCTCATATACAACAAAAGCGTGGTGAAAACTCTCTATGACAAAGATAGTGTATCAGAATAGTTACTCAGAAATCTGGGATGATGGATTGCTAATCCATGGCAAACTTTCTTGATGACAGAAGAAGTGCTACTTGGATATGTTTTAGTTTGATTCTTGCCACGATATCATGAGCTAGCAGGAAATAAAAGTGTTGAATTCGACCATGATATATTGTAATGATCAGAGCTATATAAAGCCTTCATAGAAAACCAATGTTCCATGATAGACTGAAGTACATTGAGACCAAGAACTATATTCTTCGCGATGAAGTCCAGAAAAGAGAAGTGTTCTCCAATATATCTCCATAGATTAACATATAGCAGAGATTTTGGTAAAGCCTTTGTCCAAGATGAAAAGTTTTCATACTTAAGAAATAAGTTGGGGTTCGTGGAGACAAATTCCTTATTGAAAAATGAAGAGATTACTTCCAGGTTGGGAGGGAGCACTAATATGTTATTGATTTATGGGCAGTCATTTTTCAGTTTGAAAAATGGTCCGGGATGAGCAGTTCTTTTCCAGTTTGAAAAGTGGTTTGAGATTTTTGATGAACAGGCATTTTCCAGTTCGAAAAATGGTCCAAATCGGATAGTCATTTTTGTAATGAAAATGGTCCGATAGATTGTTGATGTACCATAGACAACGATTCCCCTTGTGGCCAGTGTGGGGGAATGGTCTAGGACAGTCATTCTTCTTGGCAGTCACTCTGAGCAATGGTCAAGTAGAATGGTCTGCCTCGTTGGCCAGTCATTCTTTCGAAGTTCACAGTTGTGAGTAGTTTCGAAGAATGGTTCGTTTTGGAGGTTGGTGCAGGACAATCATTTCCATTAGGAAATGGTCTGTACATTCATTCCCTAAGGCATACTCATTCTCTCAAGGTTGCACTATGATTAGTGCCGGAGGAATGGCCCAGTTAGGTGAATGGTCCAGGTTCAACAATCAAGGACAGACATTCCCTAGGGCAGACTCATTCTCTTCAGGTTGCACTATGATTAGTGTCCGAGGAATGGCCCAGTTAGGTGAATGGTCCAGGCTCAGAAATCAGGGACAGTTATTCTTCTGTGCTTGAGAAGAATAGTCCAGATAGCCCATGGATGATGTTTTACTTTCTGAGGGCAGATGCTCTTCCAGATATCACAGATGTGAGTGGAAGAATGGCCCGGATGACTCAGTTTATATCATGATATTGTTTTTATGCAGTTTGATATCAGATGATATGATTGTTGTGGAGACTGTATGTATCTGGATAGTAGATGTATGCTATTGTGGTGGATGTGTTCCACTGGTTGTGACTATGCATCACTAATTAAGTAGTCGTGTGCTACTTGGTGTGATTGTGTACCACTGGATAGTGGTTGTGTACTACTATGGATAGACACAGTGGTGTTCTATTGAATGACATTGTTTTGATTGCCATGAAGACTATCAATAGTGTTGGACATGATTATCAGCTAGATGGATAGTCAGTGTGCTAGTGGACAAACATTCTCCAGGCGGAAAATGGTCCAAGACATTTATTCTTCTAGGACGCATGTCTGGATTAGAAGAATAGTCCTTGTAGCCCATGACGTGGCTTCCAACATCTTTTGGAATATTTATTCTTCTAGGACATATGTCTGGATTAGAAGAATGATTCTTGTATCACTCTGAGTGAGTGACTTATCCAACATCATGCATGATTACTCAGATGGAGTATGACTTTGAGAGATGATACAGTTGATGCTATCTGATGATACTGATGATGGTGCTTGTGATTTGATCATGAGATAGCTTGTGTGGCTATGATGATGCTACCCGTTGAATGGTATGTTTGTGCTCAAGACCATTACCTCTAAATACCTCCCTAGCTAGGAGGGAGTGTTGATATTATGGTAGTTGCGGGAGGTATTAAACCTCTGCGTGTAACCCTGACAAGAATAGAATATTCCGGGAAGCAAGAAGAAACCCTAAAGCATTGGAGATAACCCTAGAAGACAAGTCGGCTAAAGAAAATAATTAATATTGAGTTTTTAGCCTCCAAAAAGAGAAGTCGGCCCAGAAAGCTAAGGAAGAGCAATATAAATACAGGATGCCAGAGCTCATTTGGACACACACACAACTCGCAACTGCAGAAATTTAGTGTGCACTATAGAATTTAGTAAGTGCGCAAGTTTGGAAAGTAGCTACAACTGTAGCTACTACAACTAGTATTTTCGGTTTTAGGCTTGGACTTTCTCTTGGTTATGGTTTGGACTTTCTACTTGGTACGCTAGCTCTGGAGAGTGGTACGCTACCTTGATTGGCTTTTGGACCTAGGGTTTGCTTCCAGAATTATTCTCTTTGTCAAGGTTAAGGTGCTCGGGGATGGCTTCGGCTTATGGTTGGGTGACAATATTGCTATATTGTCTATGGTTAAAAGAGCACACCTATTATTTTTAACAGGGGGGACCTCTTTAAATAGCGTTAGTAGTCCCCAGAGTTAGGTATTGTGCTTGCAAATAACTTAATTTATTGTTGTTTTTTTAAATTAGGTTTTGGTGGTCCCTAGCCTCTCCGTACAACGCCGTATAAAACCGGCTGGTTCAGTACAGAACCGGCCAAAAACAGTTTGAAAGCTTAAACCAGACTGAAATGGCCCTGAACCGGTCGAACCGACCGGTTTTGCTGGTTCCTGTCTGATTCTGATAACACTGTTTATTTATAAAATAGATCATGTACATATCTTTATTTGCATCAAAAAACATGTATTTAGGCACACAACAAAAACATGAAGACGCCAACTAACTGAATAGTTAATTGGTGCAGGGCACATTATAATCAATTTATATCTATAAAGATATCTGTAGGATTCAAATTGAAATGTTTTCGAGGGCTATGAAAAGGCTGCCATGATAAAGTTTGAGAAACATAATTTAGTGTAAAGAAGCAATCTTGAGATTTTGTACTTTTTCACCTCTCAAAAAAGCTTACTAATGGAAATTTTCTTTTACCAAAGGATGTAATAGAACTTGTGATGGTACTTTAGGCAATGGGAGGGATAACTCGCCCCGAGACAAACATTTCATAGGTATAGAGAAAAGTCAAATTGACCTTAAAAATATCCATGACTTTCTAATTGATACGGAGCAGGTCTAGGCCTTGCAGAGAAGACCAACTTTTCAAATACTCCAAAGGGTCGTAAAGATCCTTAATAGCATTTGTTTATGTTATATTTGTAGCCTTGTAGGCAATCTCTACACAATCTTGGATGTCTCATGGCATTTGTTCTGCATATATATCTTTTATATTACTTTTGCAAGTGTTGCATTAAAATGTATTGTATCCAAACTTTTCTAAAAATCTGCTGTATTGGTATCTAAATGCATATCCATATCCCTAACCAGATCCTAGCAACTTCGGATTCTTTAGATAAACAATAAATTGTTTCGGTGACATTCTAGTATTGATCTGAGCAATCAGGTAGATCCCTAACATTGTACATGGTAAATACCAAAAGGTGAAACTCTAAAAAGACATGGGACCCTGTAATGGTTGAACTGGATGATTGGTTGAAATTCTATTGATGTATGCTATCTTAGTCCAGAGAGGAAGTGAACACTTGAAAAGGATAAAACTGCTGCAGGTTTCCTCCTCTTTTGAGAAAATCATGTACAGCATTAGTATGCCTGGTGTAATTTGAAAACTAAGAAGCCAGTCTCAAAATGTTACATCAAACAACAACAACAATACTGTAAACAGACCAAATTGACAAACTGATGAATTGCACAGCAAATATTGTGTTAGTAGAACTGCCTAGATATTTATAACATATTGGGATAAAGAAAGGTAATAGATAAAGCCTGCATAAATATCTCTATATATTATACAGCATTTCAATCAGATTAGATGGCTTATAGACAATTTTCTATGTACACACATGCATACATACATATTATGGTAATGATTTGGGACGATGCCGGGAATTCTACTAAAAAGATGAAAAAGTATAGAGCATAAAACAGTCTCATAATGCATAAATTTGACAGTTATGTAGGGTACTTCCTTGAGAAATATTCGAGCTATTTCAATTCAGATTACTATTCCAATTCGTTTACATCCACATTCATGCAAGGGAAAACTTCTATCCAATTGGACAAGTTTGAATATACATAATCAACTTTCTTGTATGCTATCACAGCAATCATGGACAGAATTATTCCATGTGTTTTGCGTCTACCATGAAAATTCCAAGACTCTAGCACCTCTAAAATGTTTTTTTGAAGGTAATCACCATGGACAGAAGGAAATGCAACCATGATCGTTAATTGCCAAAACAACTGTGCAACCCCTGTCAAAGCTGACAGAAGTATCCCTTACCTTCTCTCCAAGATGTGCATATTTGTCTAATTTCACAACTAAAATCATAGGCAGAATAAAATAGCCTAGCACTTGATGTGATAAACTAGCATAAAAAAAATTACATTCGTAACCAGCAAAAGAGTGCTTGTTCTTCTTCAGAACTTATTTGCATTCTTGGGTACCACTCAATAGTAAGATGCAGCTACAATATTTTAAGCTTGTACCTTTGATGCAGTTTGTTGTGCAATTTCTGCTGCAAGGTTCTTGGTCTCCTTCTCAAGGCCCTCACCGAGATTGTAGCGTAAAAATCTTCTCACTTGGATGTTTTCCCCTAAAGTTACAATTGCCTTCTTTACAATGTCTTTAACAAGAACATTATCCTCCTTAATAAAAGGTTGTTCCAGTAATGATAGCTCACCTAGCCTCTTTGCTATCCGTCCATCCACAATCTTTTCTCTAATTTGCTCAGGCTTTGCAAGAATGTCCTCCCTTTGCATTTCTATCTCCCTTTCCTTGTATACTACCTCCTTTGGGATATCCTCTATGGAGACATGTCGAACTTGTGGACAGGCAACCACCTGCATTGCCAGGTCTTCTACTAGTTGCTTGAAGCTATCACCTCTTGAAACAAAATCAGTCTCACAGTTGACCTCAATCAGCACACCAATACGGTTGTCATGAATATAGGAACCTACTCTGCCTTCAGCTGCTATTCTGCCCGACTTCTTGTCAGCACTTGCTAAACCTTTCTTCCTCAAAAATTCCTGAGCTTTCAAAAGGTCCCCACCGGTTTCTGTAAGAGCTTTCTTACAGTCCATCATTCCTGCCCCAGTCTCCTCCCGAAGTTGCTTTACTAATGCAGCAGAAATAACGACAGTTTGCCTGCAACACAGAAGCACAAATTTCACAGTCAACAATCAAACTACCATAATCAGATACAGACAGATTATTTAGAAACAGAATGTTATTGTGACATAGAAGAATGAGGAATCAATAATGTTGACTTCAACAACATAATGGGAAACAATAAGGTCTGTTTCCTATCTGGACTGTTTATCTACTAGGGAGTCGGGACTAATTTAAACGGAAAGGAATGCTTTCTGAGCTTGCTGAGAATGCTATTCACTTAGTTTTCCAAAATTTGTTTTAGCAAAGGAAATACCATCCCCTGAAGCTGCATAGAAGGCAAGGGATACAGTACTGTATCCTAGTTAATTCCTGGCTATGAAGCTCTAAGAAAATGTAGTTAGACAAAATATAAGCACTGATAGTAAAACTCGTTTCAGCCAAAATTTAGTGCTTTCTAAGCACTTGTTCCAACTATGTGGTCCCATACAGTAGCTTCTCACATATTTATGGGCATCCCCAATATTCTACAAGAAAATTAACTGAATTTAATATTTTAAAAATTCTTACCACTAATAAACTCTTCATATAATCAGGAAGTTAAACACAAACATTCCCAAGCTATATCTAAGTTTAATACTCGTGAGTTGGTGATTAAGTATTGCACTAAGTCACATGACATGAGGACTCGGGACACGGAGGACATGTGGATGAGTATCCAACATGGGACATGTTGACCCTGGAAACAGGGCATGGGGGGCACATTATATATATATATATATATATTAAAAAATTACAAATACAAAATGAAATATAGACATAAAGATCCAATTTTTTTAGAAACTAGAACATTTACAAAATATTGATACAACTAGTTACTACATCAATGATGATCAAACACAAGAAATTAGAATATTAAATGCACATATGTCATAAAAAAGAAGTTTAGAAGTTAGAACCATAAACTACAGTTTTCTAATTAATCCATTTGATGTCATCAAAATCAAAATGTATTACATAGACACTAAGTCATTGATACAATGCTAATGGAAAATACAAAATAGGGCAGATACTAGAACCCTAGATGGAAGAATCTCATAGCTCATCACTATCAATAGTCCATGTCAGAATCATCAAAATCACCACCACTGCCACAGTGCCGCTGTTCTCTCCTCCATCCTCCTCCTCCTCTATATCCAATCCAAGATCTGCATCTGTTGGAGTGGAGGATGACCCATCAAGAGGATCACCATCATAAAAAGTGACCGGCTCTAGCACTAGTTCATTAAGATCCAAGTTGGCTAATGCAACTCAAAACTGCTATCCAAACCCATATTATTGGGAAATATATTCCCACATTTTTGTCTTCATCAAGAAAAATCACCTTTTAAGAGTCCCCACAGGTCTTTTTCACGCCTTGGTGTCGGACATGTCTAGGGTATGTGTCTGACATGTGTCCTGTTTTAGGACATGTGCTAAACTAATGTGTCACATGTCTAACACATGGGATATAGACATGGCCCCCCTAAGGGACGTGTCCTATTACTTATGTATTGCAACATCTTCATTATAGAAATGTCTTAGAAACCTTGGCATACAGCTACATCCCTAAGTTTGCAGCTTTACAAATTTTCACAACTTGTGAGAACAGGAAAGATTGCCTCTTCATGCACATCTAAGGCTAAAGAGTGTGTAATGTTCCCAAGCCAAGGTGCCAGGAACATTGTGTTTTTCATGTGATTTTTAAATGTTTTCTGGTTGTGGCATTTCSTCAAACACTTTGCAGTCTTAAGTCTCRTGAGTTGCGCTGACGTTTAACATGATGGTTTTTATGTGTGTTTGCAGCAATAATCAAAGAGGATATAGCAATGGAACATACCTCAACAAGATGCAAGATCAACAACACAAGGAATAACCAAAAATACCTCAGATCTGATTTTATTCATAGTAGTAGAAGATCTTGACACAATAGATCTACAGATCTGGAACAATAGAGCATGAGAGCTCATAACACAATGACAATAACCCAAGAAGAGGTGATACAAGCCTCCAAAGGCCACGTGGCTTCCGAAGATGAATGACAACTGAGATCTCTACCCACTGCTGGATCAAACCCTCAACCTGGGATAGTTGCGCCGTGCTGGAAAGCTGAATACACCCAACAATCCGGCCCTACTACTAGAGGCCTCCAAACACTCTGAAAATCGCTGGAAGAATAAATCGGGCCAAGGCCAAACCCCTGATGAAGTCTCAGGCTAAATGATGAAGTTATGACCAACCAAATGAACAAACCCCTATTTGACTTGCGCCCTCCTGGATGACTGAAACCCCAATAATTCGGCCTCTAACCTAGAGACCTCCAAAGGCTCTCAAAATACATGGAACTGTAGATCGGGGCAAGATGAACCCCCGACCAAAACCTCAAGTCAAATAGTGAAGATCCGGGTCACCAAACAACGAAATCCTCAATCTGCAATGCACTCTCTTTCTCTACAATTCCTGCCCAGCTCCAGTAAATCAGATAGCATGTAAACCTCCTCCGAAATATGCTAGAAATGATGGTCTAGACCATATAGAGAAAACCCAGAAGTTATTTTACCCAAACTCCTTCTCCTCTCTCCAGATCAAGCTATTCTCCTCAAGGTGGTGCGCCCTCTTGCTGGAAATCACCAAGTGTTGCGCCCTAGCTCCCTCTGAATCTGTGACTGATGTAGAAACCAACTGTAACTGGGTAGATCTGATGCAGAATGGTGAGGGAGAAATCTTTCACCTCCGTGACCAATCTTGGATCAAGATAGGTGGGATCTTTCACCACCGAGTTGATCTCTAGGGTTTATTAAGTCAAAACCCTCAAAACCCCTAAGTGCATGGGCTCACTAGCAAGAAGCCAGATATCAAATGATAAACAGCATAATGAGAGAATAGAGGCCCATGTCTCTCTTTTATCCTCCTTGCTCACCTTGTCTCTCCAAGTGACTTTTACTTTATTTAATTATTAATTAATTAATTAAATCACTTTAATTAATTAATTAACCATTTTTCCTCTAAAAAGTAGTTTATCCCTCCTTGTGGCTTCCCTGGCCACTGAAAGTCACTTCTCATCATCCTATCCTATAATGCTATTCCTCCCGATTCCAATGAGCTATTACACTAAGAGGTTCCTCCAAGTATTATGCCCAATATGACCTCAGTGAATTTAATTAACATATAGCCCCAAAATAACTCAAAATCACGACAATCGTCGAAATGCAACGGAACCAAAGACAAGTTGTGCGGAATGGATCATGATGATGAAATAAGATGAGCGATGCAAGTCGAGCCCCAAAAAAACCCTCAATAGCTCCTGTACTCGCTATAACCTCCAACTGGCTACTCTAGTCATCATAACACTTTGTAATATAATGATATCCCAAAGTGGGGACAGGTACAACTCGCCTTCTACAAAGACACCCATAGATAACATTATGCATCTTTGGCCCTCACTACACCCACATGTCTGGACATCCCCTAGCCACATCACCTCACTTACATGGCTTGGATGAAATCTTCCTGGAAACTTTCCTTTTCTTGTGGACACTAGCCCAATAGGATGTCTTGACTTTTTCTCCAATCTTGTATTGCAGGTTTTTGTAATGTCTTTGAGCTATTGACTGATGTATTAGGGTTTTTATGCATATGTTTAATAATATTGATGGTGAGATGCGATTAACATTGCTATGATCCCGGTGACTGATGAGCCCATGGAGGGCGTAGCTTTTGATGTGC
>ML792457.1:27677-39393 GCA_009831015.1 Picea engelmannii | reverse complement strand
CTCCCGACCATTTTTTGAAAAATGCGCTCCCACGCTCCCGCTTCCCGCTTCGCTCCCACGTTCTGGCAACACTGCTCTCTCCCACCTGAACCTGAGGGGGAACTCCCTCTGAATGATCGACTCTCCCTCCGAGCTAACTGACTCTCTCTGAGATCAGACTCACTCTAAGTTTGCATGCTCCCTCTGAAACTTGACTCCCTCTGAATCTGTACAATCTCCGAAACCATCTTCTCCCTCTGCATCTACTGACCTCCTTTGGAGTTTGATCTCCTATGAGTTGTCCCAGGAGGTTGTTCCTCCCTATTGAATCCTGAGGGTTGACTCCCTCTGAACTCTGGCTCCCTCTGAGCTAGTATTTGGTGGGGCCACCTGCTCCTCCTCATAACTAGAAGTTTTGGAATCAACGATGTGATTCCATGTAACTCGAGAACCTCTAAGGTCGTTTGCTCTCCTTGAAAGTATCACTAGGAGCTGCATGCCTCTTTGCATCCTGCAAAGTGTCACAAAGCCAAGTTGGCCTCTTCTAGGTCACTACAACATCTTCGGGTAGATCCATTGGCCTTGATCGCTTTATTGACTCCTCCTAATAGTCTGAAGGATGAACAACTAGACTAGAGGGATCTGTATGGTTATCCTTCGGAGCCTCCTGCTCCTCACTATCAATCTCCATATGAGACTCTCTATATCCACAAAAGTACCCTTCTTTCCAGAAGGTTCTAACTTCGTCCTCTTCATGGATGTATACTGTCATGTATACAACTCCATATCTGAACAATCTGCTCCATGTCTCAAACCAGAGACCATCTAACTTGTTGCCACCTGCAATTGTCACTATAGCTCCCTCTCAGGGCTATCACCTATGACCTGCCTGGAGTAAGAACAAGAACAAGAACAAGGGAAAGAACAAGTCAATATAGCTCCCTTTTAGAGCTATCACCTATGACCTGCCTGGAACAAGAACAACACTTTTCTAGTGTTGTGACCAATTATTCCTCCATGGTAACCTACCCGGAACAAGAACAAAACAAGAACATCTCCATGGTAACCTCCACGGAATTTAACCCTGCCCAAAGGGGTTGGAACCATTGTAATGTCCATAGAGTTGTTAGGCTAGGGAAGAGATCAATTAAGCTTCCAAACAAGTGCATCATTAGTACTAAACAGTGAGCATTTACATAATGATCATTGTACCAACAATATCCAAGTGTTACTAAACATTTGATAGCAGAAGTACTCGGTAGTAATAGACCTCTAAAGACTGTTGTCCCAGTTACAGCATTTACTTAAGATGCAGCAAAAATATCAAACCTGATATGCAAACCTAAAGTCTTGTTGTAGTTCCATTTGATTTCGAGTTGTCATACACTGTAGGAGACATCACCACTGCTGCCTCCAACTCTTAGACTGTCCACCATCTTGACAAGAAGAAATCACAAAATCTGAAACAGAAGGTTCAATGTCCACGAAAATGTCAACAAGCCTGAAAACCCTAAAATTTCAACTTTGACGGAATGTCGATCTGAGAGGTGCAGTAGATGCGCTAGAGCAAGGCGAGTTGATCTGTGGTACAAATAGTCCCAACAGATTGCAATGAATGCTCAATGAACTTGACAAGTGCAGATCTTATGCAATGGTAGGAAAACTGTGCAGCGGTAGAAAAACTATGTAGCGGAAAAATCTTAACAAAGCTCTGAAACCATGTTGATTTTTCTAATTTCCAGATCTGATCATTATTGCCTTATGATTTCAAACAGATTTTAATGCTACTATTATCATAGAATAATTACACACTGAAAATTTCAACTGAAATAAAAACTGCAGCGGAAATAACAAAATCATAGAAAGATAGCCATGCACAATAGACAGTATTTTTACCCTGGGAAACCCAACCTTGGGAGAAAACCCAACAACTTTTCTATAGAAGAATTCAGTCCAAGATATTACTAGTACATCACCATCAATAGATCAAAATACCATGCAAAGAGTGTCTTCCCCAAGACTAGCGCCTTCCAAGAGCTAGTGCATAAGACCAAGAGACAAACCACCTCAAACAATAGCCCAAATTTCAGATGCGCCCTTCTTCTCCTTTGTGCCACTGCCTCAAAGCACTATGCCACTGCCTAGTGCGCACTTGCTGAGGAGAAATTGTGAGATGATGAAAATGAAATGATCCAGCCTTTATTTATACACATTGAGTCACCTCAATTTACTCTGTGGGGCCGACTTCTTCTTTTGATCTTCAATGTCTTTTTTAATGCTTTTGGGGGCTTCTTCAATGGTGTAGATGCGTCTTCTTGTACTTCTTGGCATTTCTTCTCTTCTAGAAAAGTTGTCCTTGAGCCTGGTTGATGTTATCTTCTCTAGCATGCACCCAGTTGATGTATACTTCTCCTCACATGCATTTCTGATCAATATAGATCACTCCAACATGGAGCAGGCATGTGATAGCACCTTGAGTCTCGAACACTGCGCTCGGGCCATTCACTCACTAGCCAAGTCAGCATGGCCAATACTGTGAGTGAATATATCATCATCCTCAACCAAGTCAGCATGGCCACTCTGGGAGGATGTCTACCCAATGCTAATAGCTGGAGAACATCAACGCTTTGGGTCATTCTCCTCAGCCAAGTCGGCATGACCACTCTGGGAGAATGCATCATCCCCCTCAACCAAGTCAGCATGGCCACTCTGGGAGGATGACTACCCGATGCATATGTACCTCGAGTCTTTATCATTCCTTGTCAAGTCAGCATGACCAAGGAGAAAGACTACGCCTAGGCCATTCTCCTCAACCAAGTCAGCATGGCCACTTTGGGAGAATGTCTGCCCGATACTGCCATCTGGAGAAACATCAACACCTCGAGTCTCTAAGACTGCGCCTAGGCCATTCACCACTAGCCAAGTCAACATGGCTAATACTGTGAGTGAATGTATCATCCTCCTCAGCCAAGTCAGCATGGCCACTCTGGGAGGATGTTTGCCCGATGTTGAATCTGGGGAAGCACCTCGAGTCTCTAGGACTGCGCCTAGGCCATTCTCCTCAGCCAAGTCAGCATGGCCACTCTGGGAGAATGTCTACCCGATGCTGCCCAAACACTTTTTGTCCTTCTCTTCTGCAGCCAGTGATGTACTTTTATTAATATTCAATGTTTGATTACAAATTACATTGTTCGTCTTATAGCCATTGATCCTGTACATATACAACACTGAACTAGGGATCAAAACTGGGGTATTACATACCCATGGAACATCGCAAATAACCTTATCAGGTAAATAAATTGGCCCAAAACCATTAACACAGAATGTCTGAAAGGAAAATTTGGAAGCCTCTCCACAATTCAAATATATTTGTTGTGTGCACAATTTTCAAAAATGTCTAGATTGGGAACATCTCAAGGACAAATAAATCCCATATGGAGATTATCCTGCGGTTTCCAGTCGAAATTAAGCATTGCTCAACAGTGTGAATAAAGATCAAAGAAAACTGTTTGAAAGGTGGAAATAATTACCAGGAAAATTATAATAGATATCTCATTTCTAGTCTTTACCTGAACACAGAACGACTTGCAAATACAAGAACACAGTTTCTTCAATGTCATTTAAAGAGCCAAAAGCTTTGTCCTTTATCAATCCTCCACAACCAACATAAAACAGAAATAGAAATTGTATGCAACAAAGGATATCTGAACTTGGACAACATATTTTACGAGAGAGCTGGATTATACAAATTTTTATTGTCTCAATAAAAACTATTACAGCCATTGACAAAGTCCATGCTGAAAAGAGATCCGAATGTTAGAGCCCAACTTGAAGATGATTAGTTAACTAAGGAATTATATAGACAGATTAATTTTCAAGTAAGCACGGAATCGTTTTCTTTGGAATTGTTTTTATAAAATGACCTAAACATGATTTTAATTGACTGTTTTAGCACCAATTTGCATGTCCTCCACGTAGGGATCATCATCTTGTGGAAGACAAGTCCTAGAACACTATAGAAGGGCCTCAATGGATAGGAAAAGAGACTTAATAATACAACAAAAAACAGACATCCAATCCAGTTATTCAAAAAAAGCTATCCTCTTCTCTACTTTTGAGTCTCAATCTTCTAAACATTGTCTTAGGATTCTGAGAGGACATCACAAATTCTAGTGCATTACAATTCAAAGGTCTTCCTCAACTAAAAAATATATATTTATGGTGCTTTCTAGGTTATCAATGGCCCACTTTTAAACTTGAATGAATGCTTGTGTTAGGCTTTGGTGTGCAAATTTTATACAGTTCATGTATGTATTTTTGCAAGGATAGCCATCCACCTATTTACACACAAATGTCTATTTTCTAGTGAAGTTTGATAAGTGAAATTGAGCAGAACACTAAATGCAAACATAATGCAAATTATAGCATCTTATATGACATTGAAAGCTTGGCAGGCAGAAGCTTACTTTTCTCCAGCAGATTTGATTTCTCCAACTGTCGTAGGTGATTCAGACCCAGCACCAGATTTTTCTGCTGGCACTGAGGATGAAGACTTTGCTGCAGTTTGTGCAGCAACCTCTGCTGCAAAGTCTTGGCTTTTCTTTTCCAAACCTTCCCCAAGATTGTACCGAACAAATCTTCTTACTTGAATGTTCTCCCCCAAAGTTGCTATGCTTTGCTTAACCCATTCTTTCACAATAAGCTTGTCATTTTTAATATAAGGTTGTTCTAGAAGGGCCAACTCCCCAAGTATCTTTCCAATGCGACCATCTACAATCTTTGCCCTGATATTTTCTGGCTTATTAAGTAGATCCTCCTTCTGCAGTTCAATATCCCTTTCCTTGCTCACAACATCTTCTGGAACATCCTCCACAGATAGATATTGAACTCGTGGACTCGCAGCAATTTGCATCGCCAGGTCTTCAACCAGTTCCCTGAAAATATCACCTCTAGAAACAAAATCTGTTTCACAATTAACTTCAATCAGTACACCGATACGACTATCATGGATATAGGAGCCTATTCTCCCTTCAGCTGCAATTCGGCTTGCCTTCTTTTCTGCACTTGCTAATCCTTTCTTCCTAAGGAATTCACGTGCTTTTTCAAGTTCACCACCTGTTTCTGCGAGAGCTTTCTTGCAATCCATCATGCCTGCTCCTGTTTCCTCCCTTAGCTGTTTAACAAGAGATGCAGATATAGTACCTGCACTTGTAGGTGCTTCTGTTTTCGTCTGTAGTATTTTCTCTACTTGTTCTGACAGACCAATAAGCCATAATAGGTTTCAGTAAATGCCAAACCAATATTAACTAAAAATATCACATCTCACTTGTCAATATATATTGGAGGCCTTCAGTTGAAAGTTCAAAAGGATAGTCTGTGCAGACTAAACTTCATGAAATTTCAAATCACTAAAAAAAATTAGAAATGGAAACTTGAATCATTAAAAAATCTCTATCACATGCCAATGATAGCAAGAATTCAATTAAGGTACCTAGAAAATGTATTTACCCTTTCCTGAATTAAAAACTGATTTTTTTGCAGTTTTTTAATAGTTCCGGGTCAAGCATGAGTACATCAAGCATGTGGAGTATGTCGAGTCACTTGGCTCTGTGAGTACGAGTCATGTATGAGTAATGATAATTACACATGAAAAAGCTATGTGTAAGAACCCAATCAGTGACTGAGAGAGGTGAACATCTCAGAGAATTAACTGGGTCACCAGGACCCCCTTCCTTGGAAGAGGTGGGGAAGTGGCTGATGTGGTGCTCCAAGCAAACCTAGAATATAGGCACAAAATAAGTGTGGAGTGCGTCATTAACCTAGAACATGGGCACCTAATAAGTCTTGTGAACTAAAACTCAAAATAGAAAAGGGATGAACTTCTACAGCTAGCTTTGTTGTCATTGCTTTGCAGCTTTTTGGGTTTTGAGTTGAAAGACCTGATTATGCAATTTGTTGTTCATGTCTAAGAAACAACATGACAATATGGAAAAAGGATAAAATACCAGTTATAGGCATTACCACAGCAGTTTTGGACTATATTTTAGCCTGCAGATACCAGTTATAGGCATTACCACAGCAGTTTTGGACTATATGGTCTTGAACATAAGGGAAGATCTTCCTTGAAGTTATGAGAGGTTTGGAAAAGCTATAGCATCCAATCAACTAAAACAGAGAAATAAATCTTATCATCCATTCTTCTATAGTGAAATAAAACAATAGGGCATATTCTGATAAGTGTCAGACCACGATGGAAATGAACATTTATTCATGCTACCCGTAAATGATCAGTTCACAGAAAGCAAGAATACACATATGTTCAAGATATAATAGAGGCAAAAAGGAGAAGCCTGTCAGCAAAATGATTTTCATGCGCAAGAAAGAAGAGAGAAAAACTAATTATATACAGACCTGTTTTAGCGTCTAGCTGAAGGTTCACATTCACAGGTACACTGATAGTTTCACCAGATGAATTGGACTGAGATATTGCATCATTCAAGTCTGAAACTGTTTTTTCCTGGGAACCATAAAAGACATCTTTTAGGTTTTCTTCTAAAATGGGTAATCTTTTCTACATATGCATGTACTTATGCAGGGTTATTTGCCAAGGCATTATTTGCATCAGAAAAGTCGACTCCATTAACTTCAAATCATCAGCTTGGACCATATTTACCTCTTCTCTGGAACTTTCACCATCAACTTTTTGTTCAGTTGATAATGTCAAAGAACCATCTACTTGCTCTGCGCCGCTATTTGTTAATACCTCCTTTGTCTTAGAATTTTCAGTCTCTTTTACATATACAGAATCATTTGCCAAGACATCCTCCATTTCTGCTGCTGTAGAATCCAAAACCTTCTCTTCATCCACTCGGATGTTGCTGATTTCGCTTTTTACTATTTGTTCAGTTCCTAATCTAACTGATTCATCTATTTTCTCTGCATTTCCATTTGTCAATCCATCTTTAGTTTCAGGAGTTTCAGAACCTTTATACTCTGCATTTTCTGGTATTTCAGTCATATCCTTTTCTGCAACTTCATAACTAGCTTTCTCATTAGATACAACTTCCTCCCTAGAGTCAATTGTGCCAACAAGTGCTTTTACCTGTTTATCATAATTTTGTTCTTCAGCCTCTACCAGAGGTTCTGCTGATTTATCAGATTTCTTAAGAGTATCCTGTTCTTTTAAGAAAGCAGCAATAACGGGATTTTTACGAAAAGCCAACTCAAAAGGATTGGAAGCAACTTCAATCTCACCTTGGTTAAGTTGCATATTCAGACCTGCCACATCTTCCTCTCTTTTCATAGTCAAATTCACCCTTCCCTTCTCAATACGCAAAACTCGGACAGTAACATCTTGCCCAATTTGTAAACCCATATTTCCATCAAGATTTCCATAGCCTTCAGATACCTCGGATGAGCGAAGAAAACCCTCTTCACCCTCAGGAAGTGATATAAATGCTCCAGATCTGATTATATTCTTAACTTTGCCTTCTATAGTTTCTCCTTTCTGGAACTTGGATCTCTTCTGAGTCTCGTCTGTCTTCTTCTGGCTGAATCTTCCAGCAACCTTTCCAGTTCGAACAACCTTACCACTGCTTATGCCAGGACTAGGATCAGAAGCTTGCTCTCCTCTTGACTGGTTCCGATCATCATTTGTTTTCATTGTCAAAGAAATACGTCCCGTTTCTGTATTTGCTTCTAATATCCTTACAGTCACCTCTTGCCCAATGGAAACTACGTCGCTTACTTGTTTGACGAAGGAGTCGCTGAGCCTGGAAATATGTACTAGTCCATCTGTGGATGCTCCCAAATCAATAAATGCACCAAATGGTTGAATTGCTCTTACTTTCCCTGTGAAAACTGCACCAGGAACCAATTCCTCATTTGGTACTCGTGGATTCTCATTCTTCCTGATAAAGCCAGTTCGTTTTGACTGCCCTGCAGTTTGAGAAGATGCTGCAGCAACAGATTCACCTTCTGATAATGAACCAATTTCTAATGATTTGCCAACTTCAGATGGATCATCAGAAACTCCACCTTCTCCAGTAGCCTGCTTAGTCTCAACATCAGGTTCCTGCAGTACCACTTCATTCCCTGCCGATGCTGAAAGTCTGTATAATATTAAGCTGTGTTCTAAGTCATAACCCCTTCTTCTGACCTCAGGAGAGAAATTAATTGAAAATGATCTCAAAGATAATATCTTATGTGGTAACACTAAAGAAGGCCTAGATATTTCAGAAAACAAACAGTTTCTTGAATGCCTCTTGGTCCTTGAAGTGACAGTTCTTACTGGCGGGTACTGGATAGTCCCAATGGAACAAAGTATTGCAGGAACCATGCTGAGTGAAGCCTTATGGTGAGCTGAGATTTATCTCGGGACCTACAAAGCTCAAGCTCCTGAGCTTATCTGTTAAAATGATCATGAAAGAGATAAAAGTAAGATAAGAAATATCAACATCTTACAAAATAAGGTATGCATATATACAAGAAACCAATGGATGGATGCATGTTTATGCATCCGGACATTGAATTATATATAGCATAGTAAAACAAATAAAATAATCACCAGGAAAAGCAGTTGAAGTCACAACAGGCAATACAAAATTGTAGATACCATGTCTCACAACACAATTTTGTGCAGATACTGCAGAAGTAAAATCCAATGATATCATAAAGAACTCCCATTCCATCTTCAAAGCAGAAAAATGTATGTCATAGTAGGTGTTCATATATCTTGGACACAAACTTGTACAAGGATTCGCTCCAGTTAATGTCCACATCTCATAATGGCCTCACACCATACCAACTATTGGGTTGCCAACCACCTGTTGAATAATACTTACAGTCAAAGCATCACCCACAGATAGCATAGTGCGGGAGGGTCACTTGCAAACTTAGGAGCATGCATACTCCTTTCCCCGCAAATAGAGTTTCTGATAAGACTTGTTGAAGCATCATTTTCTACTACAATATAAACTAGCAAATAAACACCATCCTGAAACTAAAGGAAACTAATGATCCTCTATTGTAAGGATAGCGGTTCTCTAATGATATAATCTAATATCCGTGGAAAGATTACCAGTAACTCTCATAATCAGATAATGTTTAATGTTCTACCAAGTAACATCTGAAATAAGCTGATGTCTTTCCTACAGATAGATGTCAAAGGTTAGAAGCATCCTAACAAGCCTCAAAGCATTGTCATTTACAGTATTGCTTGTGAAGGAAAATCAAAAGCAAACTAAGAAAGCAGGTCATAGAGCTTTTGGAATTTTTAATTACAGAAATGTATGTACAAAGTGAGTCTCCATGCTCTTTAACCGGGCAACGTCAATTCCCTCTATCTTGAACATAAAACCAGGAACAGAGAAATACAAAGTTGCAACTATCTTCACCTCGAAACGTTATCCAATTCCAGGATGCAAATCAGAGGACAATTTAAACAGATTCGACTAATTATGATCTGATTCCAGGAAGCAAATTAGAGAACAAAATCCAAGCACAGGAGTCCTGACTGTTATGGCAGAAGCTTTAAATGTAGCTATGTATGCCCAAAGACACAGAATGCTGAATACTAATTAGTAATGATTAAAGCAAAGTCCAAATTTAAATACAGATAATCAGCAAGAATGAAAATACGAAAAAAAAGGAATATGATGATATACAGATAACCATTTAAGTCCCTTTTGTTCGATACAGATAGCCATTTTTGTGGACGTTGGCACCTTTTTTGAGGGATGCACCTCCCTTGGATTCTTCTTTGTTCACATGTTTGGCATCTTTTATGTATTTTGACCTCTTCTAAGAGGGACGTTGTACTTAGTGAGCATATTATTTGATATATTTTATTATTGCTTGTATCTTGCCCATAGTTTTATCAGGCAAATTGTTTTAAGCTCATGGTTTTGTATTGTAATTGAGGAGACTTCTAACCTATAAAAGGAGAAGTCCTCCCTCATTTCAAATCATTGGATATTAATGAGAAGCTTGGCTATCGAGATCTATTGTGTATCTATTTCTCTTTTTGTGAGTTTCTAGTAATTTTTTTCAAGGATTAGACAAATTTTCTTAGAGGTTGCTTGGAAAAACAAGGCTGCTACAAGGCCAAAGAAGTACTCAATGCTCCACTTGGAAGGGTTCAAGGTAAGATCTCTTCCCTTTCCCTTTGATCATTAAAGTTCCTAGTTCATGCATTAAGATAAGATGTCTAATGGCTCTTCTCTTTTGCTTGGCTCATCTTTAAGTTCACCTTGTCTAGCACTGGGAGAGGCTCTTTACGGACCAATCCTCCCTTGCAACCCTAAAGAAATTTTCAAACTCTAGGTGGTGCTTGAGAGGCAATCCTCCGGTGCCTTTCAACACAACCTTTCATAAACCCTAGGCCTCATATTGAGGTGAAATGGTGACCCCATTGGCCCTCTAAGGCAATGGTCTTCTTTGGCATCTTCAACCACTTAAAACAAAAAGCAATTTAATCATTCTTTTATTTTTATTGAGCATCACTGCATATCTTCTAATATCCTCTTGCTGGACGATTTTATTCAGGATATCTTGAGCCAGTGTTTAAGGGTTTTGATCCATTCTTTATTGGCTATTTCTTTCCATCAAATCCAGGGCTCTTTCTTCAATTTTTACAGGTCCAATTTCTCTCAGATCGTAGTCCTATCACTCTTCCCTTACTGGTTAATTTTGCAGGGTTTTGCAAAGGTTTTTTTCAGCTGAAATATCATCTATCTGGGGAACATTGCAACCTTCCATCTCTGCTATAGAACCATACCAAAATCTTCTTTAACGTATTCATTCTGACCTGGATCATTGCCTATTATCATTGCTCGTGGCCACTGTCAAACTGCAGAGTGGATACAGAGAGCAGCTGTGCCCAAAAATCGACTTTATCCAGGCCTCATTTACTTCAATCTATTGACAAGTTCCATAGCCACAAGTGGGCAGTCTCAGAACCTGTCCAACGACCTATTGATTCCTCTCAGCGTTACTCACACTTGGTCATCAAGTGAGTCAAAATATGAGTCCATTTCTACAGTTAGGGTTTGCAGGTTTACATTGCCTCTGTGGCAGCATCCTATCCCCCTATACCAAGTACCTAAACAACTTGTTTGATCACTGCCTTAATCTTCCTATCGTTACCATATCTTAGGGCTAATTACCATCAGTCACAGTCTACAGAAGTTATACCCACAGACTGGAGAGTTTTGTGTTGAATCTCAGCGAATAAATGATAAATTTGGATATTGATTTAGCTTATAGATTATGGTAAGTGTTGAAACACATGTCTTATAACTCACTGATATTTCATTCGGACATATGCATTTGGGCTTATATACTTGATACGGAATTGCTACAATTGGGTCATACTTCACATATGTGGGTTCTATGATATAAACTAAGTCACTTGACACGATGACATGGGTCACGGAGGACACGGAAATACGAGTGTCCGACACGTGACACAACGACCCCGGAAACAGGACATGGAAGACACGTTTATATATATATATATATATGAAAAAAAATTGAAAATTACACATACGAAAATGAAATATAGACATAAAGATTCATATTTTGTTAGAAACTAGAAGATTTACATGATACAAAACATGTAACATAATACATTATAACATCAATGATGACAAACACTGAACACACAAGAAATTAGAACCATAAGCTGCAGCATTCTCAATCTCATTAAGTCATCAAAATCAAAATGTATTACAATGTA
>ML792457.1:0-27577 GCA_009831015.1 Picea engelmannii | reverse complement strand
AGGGACGTCTCCCTTGGGATTAGCCACCCTAAATAGAAAGAGCTCCCCATCGAGGTGACAGTGGGTGGGGAAGCTCCTGTTACGCCAGTTTGAAGCCTTGACTCAAGCTACCTAAGCCCTTCCTACAAACTGTGCGATAACAGGCTCCAGATGACCCAGGACGTCACCAGGAGGCTTATGACGTCATCATGAGCATATGGCAGATGGACAGGGTGGTTGGCACGTGTGGCAGTTTGGAAGAGCCCAAGGAGTGCTAACATTTGGCTTCTGGATGCTGCACTGGCCCTAGAAAGGGCTAATGTCTCCCTCAAAGGGGCTTGACTTCTCACCTTTTGCTTGATTAGGGCTTTTACTTAGCATTTAATGTAAAAACAGTATGATTTTGACATTATGGCCTTGTCAGCCTTTTTATGACCTAAAAAGTAAAATTAGGTCATTGATACACTATATATTGAGGGTTTTAACTCTCATTTTTATGATCAATTTTCACTCACTCATAGTGAGGTCTGATGTTTAGCGCCCTATTGGGGTTTTTGGCTGAACTAAGTGATGCGCACTTGTTGAAGGAAGAGATTTTTTGGCATTTATGATGTTTCTCTTGAAGGAAGGTGTTACAACTAGGGTTTGCATGGTTATTTCTTCATGAATTGTATGTGTTTCTTCTGCAAAACTTCTTGTTGAATGGTTATAGTTTAAACTTCTTGCATATTGCTTATAAATTTGTTGAATCAAAACCCTAGGTGACAAGCACACAAGTAGGTCCTTGTCTCATGTCCCCTGATAGAGAAACCTTCTGTCATTGAAAGAGAGGAAGAGAGCCTAGCCGTAGCTACACTCCTTGTTTCTCTTTCCCCTGTGCTAGCCGTACCTTTTAGAATCCAAGAGGAGGAAGACGTCCCAGGCCTAGGTTATCTACACTTAGGGTCGTTTTTCCTTTAGGGTTTGATGAAAGAGCCTTGTTGTAGCAACACTCTCCCTCATTAAGCCTTCTTGTCTTGATTTTGTGCTTCATTTGAGCTAGTCGTTTGTCGGGAAGGAGGAGAGAGCACGAGGCCTTGCTTTTGCAACACCGTAGTGAGCCTCTCTCCCCTAGGGTTCTTTCTTTGAGGCCCTGCTTTAGCAACACCTTGAAACTTTTCCCTCTAGTCCTTTGAAATCTCATCTCCTTCAACCTGTGCATCCTGCACTTATTGACTCCATTCTACCCTAAGGCACTGATCCCAAGACCTCCAGCATTGAAGTAGAATTGAATCTAAACACTCTCAAACCTTTTGAAATTGAAACCCTAACTACACTAACCCTAGCCTAGACTAACCTACTAACCCTAAGTTGCTAACATCATCATTGAATATTTCATCTTTATTGCAGCAACATTTTGTCTTTTGAGTAATTGAATGGTAGTTGAAGGCATTAATTGAGTTAAGAAGTTATTTTTTATATTGAATGTTGTATCATTCTAGTATTTATTGATGAAGTGACATTACTGCCATTGGTATTTTGTAAACATTGACTTCGTCAACATTTACTTTTAAATTGCTCATATTGAACATCAGATAGTCTTTAATATATACGAAGTACTAACCAAAGCCTGCATATATCAAGTTTGTTGTTGCTTTGTTCTCGAGCAGGGATCCTACTTGGTTGTCTTTATTGGCTATAAGCCGGACTATCTACTTTGGTGGTGATCTGTGAAGGGGGAAACTTGTCATTGTCTGATTGTCCTTGAAGCCTCTTCAAAACCTTAGGTCACCAGGGACGTCTCCCCTAGGTCTAACCTCCCTAAAGAGAAAGAACCTACCCATCGTGGTGACATTGGGTGGGATAGGTTCCTGTTACGCCAGTTTGGCCTTCTACCTTATAGCCTTTGCTCCTAGCTACAAACTGTGCGATAACAAGGCTGAAACACACAAGCTACAATAATTATTTCCTTGTTGTTCCAAAATGCAGAAATATAAGTAAGGAGATTATTAATGCAAGTAAACTCCAATACTCATGAAGATTGTGGTTATCAAGAATAATCTGTATGTGCATCCATCCTAGACTAGAGAAACATGCTATAATAGACAATAATCCATTGATGACAGAAAATAAAAAGGAAAGGTGTTATCGAATTCATGAGCATATGTGAAGATAATTCCAACAAGAAGAACAACATTAATGTATAGAAGATGTCCTCACCCACAAAGTGTTTCATTGATCCTTCCAACACATTCAATAGATATTTCATTAAGCTCGAAGGGATTTCTCCCTAATCAAACCATACATCAAATGGAGAGAGAAAACCCTTATATAGGTTTGAGCTCAACTCCTCTTACAATAAACATTTAATTGTTTTCCTATATCCATTAGTTCTCCATGGAATACAATAAAATACTACATTTCTAACCTCCTTAACAAACTCCTTACTAAAAATAGAAGTGAGTTGATGGGATCCACTTTCCTCTCCTAGGAGAAACATTAAAATAATCATCCTCTTCTCCAAGGAAAACAATATAATAATGCCAACTCCTAACCACTTCTCATGACAAGTAAACAATAAAAACAATGAGGTGGTTATGGTAAATAACTCAAAGTGGTTGACCATACTAACACTCTCCTCCAAAAATAACACAAGAATGTAACAAGTGGGATGTTATCTCCTTCGTTTAAAGTTTGACCCATGTAGACACCTCCTCCATAATTAGCATTATCTCAAAAGATGGGCAAGGAGAAATCAAAATATAATGAGGATCAATTTGCCAAAAAGCATGAAGAGAGGAGACAATAGGATACAATTGCGGCTTCCACCAAAAATTCCCTCCACATGTGTGATGTATGGTGTTGCCTCCCCAGTTGCACTAGGAAGGACTTATGATGTTCCACAAAGATTGAACAAGGCACTTGTTCATAATTCTGAGTTCAGAACTCCCGTCAGGCATTTTTGCCCCTTTCTTCTTCTTCTTCTTCTTCTTTATGCATGTTCCATACCCCCATAGGGGAATTGTAATAAATGAGTTAGCATGAGGTCTTTTGTATGTAAAAGACTCAGCTCCCCAAGACTTGGTCATTAGTGCATTACTCTAGAGTGTTTTTTTTCACTTGGTTAATTATACCTTGCTTTTTACAAACTTATAATTTTCTAAGTTTTTTCACTCACTTCCTTCAAAGTTGGAATATGTCTTAATGGTTAGGCCTTGGTGTGTTCCGTCTGAGTCTAGTGTCAAATGTATATTACCATGCTAGTCATTAACCCAAAGTCTTATGGACATGCATTAGGTCCCTCTAGGATTTTTTAATTGTTTTAATAAAATGTAAAATTCCTATAAAATGGGATTTTACCTTCTAAATTGATGTAAATATTAAAAACGTGGTACTAGGAGGTGTTATACACCTTGGGGCTAATCATTTTCTAACCCATAATACCCCTTTACCTTAGTCTACCCTTTTTCGAGCAAAATTCTTGATTTTTACTCACAAAAATCAATTATTTCCTCAAAAAGGTGAATAAATCAGCTCCGTATTTTTAAGGAAACATGATGGAAACATGTTTTTGGCTGGTCTTCAGTGTAACTTTCTCTCTCTGCTAGCTAGTGGAAGTTGTCATGAGTTGCGATTGAGTTAGTAAGTAGTTAAGAGGAGTGGGTGAAGATCTCAAAGAGGAGGTGCGCCCTCCCTCTTGAGAGGTGGCGCACTCTCCTTGAGGGTGCCAATCCCAAGGAGAGATGCACCTACCTCTCAAGAGGTGGTGCCCTCTCACTCTTCCTCTCTTTCAATGGTGGCACTTGCTTGAGTTCTCTTGAGATGTGGCAACAATCCATCCTTCCATTTGGCTCATTCAACCTTGGGATTAACACCCCCCTTCCTTGGGAAATGTGACCCTCTTTGTATATATTGAAGCCTCCTCTCCCTCATATGGTTAATGAGAGTTTGGGATGAGCTTCCTATTGTACTATCATTGTGATACTTTTATTCAAATAAAGAAAGGCTTTGGAGATCAAGAAGGTGGTTTGCATTATTTGTGTGGATATCGGATGTCTTGCACTTATTATATGAGGTAACTTTAGCTTAGTTCTTGCATATAATTTTGTCAGGTTAACCTTTGAAGGGGTGTTGTCACCCAGTAGGATAAGATCTACTAAATTAGTTTATTTTTTAGATATTATTGTTATTTTTACTAGATATATTAGATTTACATGTCTTTACAGTTGATTAACATGTTATCCAAGTCTCTTTTGTAGGAGGCACCATATTTAACGAGTTTGTGCAAGTTTTCTAAGTTTTACAGGTCCTCATGCTTGGAGAGGTGGCTGGACTAGCCTAGCTCAACCTTCCACGAACTCCAAGCTTCTTGAAAACACAGTCCCTCAGCATCTCACCAGGAGACTCCATCACCCAAGGATTCCAAACTTCAAGCTTCTCTCTCTCTCTCTCTTTCAAAAATCAAAGTTTTCTTGGTTACTTTCCTCTTGCATGCAATCTTAGATATAGTATTTTAAAGTTAAAACTTAAGTAGATCCTTTCTTGCATGCATGCATGCATAGATATATACTTTTCATTTTAAGTTTTATCATTCAAAGTAGATCTAGCATAGAAAAGTCATCTTTTAGCAAATTTTCAAGCTAGATTTCAAAAACAAATGCTAAAAGGTAGATTTATTTTGAGAGCTTCAATTTACATATATGGCAATATTAGTGCCTATTTGTTTGCTGTCCCAAACAGAAAACAAAAGACACTAAGAAAGTTGGCTATTTGCTTGCTTTCTTGGTCATTGTTTGCTAACTTTGGTCTAACATTCACTTGGTAATTTTTGGCTTAAGTCTAACACCTTTTGTAGGCTGTCCCAATTCATTTTTGGGCATCATTCTATCAAAATAGCTTGTTGTTTTTGCAGTTTTGACGAACAGCTAGAAGGAAGTGCTTCCCAAATTTCTTGGATCCGGAGCATCCGGGACCCCCCAAGGCATCCAATCCTCCTTCGAATCACTCTCTATTAATATTTTGTAAGTTTGATTATCCTTGGATTATAAAAGGACAACAAACCTTCTCTTCTAAAGATTGTAACTTGAAGGAAACAGTGGGATAACCCACTATCTCCCTCATCCCCCCTACCCTTGGGGGATTGTCTCATTTTTGCATTTCATTTTGCGTGTGCCCATTTTTATAGCTTTAACAAGATTAAAGTAATCTAAAACAAACCCAAAACACTGCAAAACATTTACTTTCCGCTTTAGATTAGTTAGCTTAGTTCATTTTCAAGTAATTTTAATTTTGCAAAGTAACAAAACTTCCCCATCTAGGCCCAATTATGCTCTTGGCCTCGCAAGCATTGTTTGATCTTGGCATGATTTAGTAAGGGACTTGATTTGTGTGGAGTATTCTATCTAGGGAAAACCTTTTGCCATTATTGCTCAATACGGGATCAATACCGACAAATTGCTTGTGAGTTCAAGGGGATATTCATTGAGATTAGTTCTCTCCCTGTTGGAAGTTCTTGCAGTTTTGCTAGTACCCATTTGAGGGATAATAGTTAAGAGGAAACATATGGTAGATTAGATCTTTCATTTTCACGCTTACAATCTCCTGCAATCGTGAGTGGATTTCCACTATCAGTGCACTTCACTCAATTAATCTAAATCCAAGTAAAACCCCTTAACCTAATAAAACTTACCAAGAGCATTTCACAACACATTTATCTTGTAGTAATACATACATATCTTATTGGCACTGGTCTACAATATTTCTATTTGCTTATTATTGAAGATTTTCAGGTCCTATCAAGCTTGTCAACTGGGTCTGTCTTTGACCACAGATTGACTCTAAGTTTCAACTGTCATGATAATGTTTGTTGTTGTTTTTAGGACAGCCAACAGTCCAAGAACTTCTTGCTGATTTGTTACGGTTGCACTTCCAATTTTAGGTGCTCTAACATGTAGTTTTAGTAACCAGAAGTTAGCACATGCATACTAAAATAAGTACAACACACCTAAAGATCTTTACCGCTGAAAATAAGCAAATCTAAGAAACTAACACATGCATTTTTGTACACAGGTATTTTTAGTCAACATGACCCTGGATAAACCCCCCCGGGGAAAACCAGTTTGGGATATATGTCTATATAATGATGATCAAAGCAAGAGATACAACAAGTAATGAAATACAATGGAACCTGTATACATAGCAAGCTCCTCGCAAGCCTTGCCACAAGATCCAGAAAGAGAAGTGCCCAAACCCAGGTGCGCCCTCTCCCTTTGTTGCCCTCTCCACTGAACTGAAGCGCTCTAGCTCATTTGTGAACCGATGAAGAAATCCCTCCACAGGAATGTGCTCTCCTGTGCTGCCTCTCCACTGAAACTGTCAGAGCTCGAATCCTCCAAGCAGATCTGCTACCAGGTAGCTTTCAATCCTCTCCACAGGTGTGCCCTCTTCCTAGCAGAAATGACCACCATAAATAAACAGAGCCATAAACTGAATGCATCTCTCCACAGAAGCAAGCGCCCTAGCTCTCCTCTCCCTATGCATCTGACCTCATCTCAAGGTGACAAGTCCTCCTCTCCTGGTGAGCATATGAAGGAAATAAATGCGCCCTCATCCTAGTAGATGCGCCCCTCCTCCATATATCATGCTCCCTCTAAGGAATGGAAGCTAGAACTCCATGGAAATGCTCTCCATGCAAGCTCTAAGTAACAAGAGCCTCCTCCTCGAGCTCTCAAGGGTTTCTCTCAAACCCTCATCAAGTGCGCCCTCCTTCTCCTCAAGAAATGCACCCTCCTCTCTTCTCCAAAACTCACAAGAGAAGAATTGAGTCTCCAAAACTCACTTTACCCTCTCTTTAGCCTCCTTGAGCCAACCCTAAAAGATCAATGGCCTACATTAGATCTAGCCAAGTCTAATCAATGGGTGAGATCTCATCCTAAAATCTCACTAAGGAAACCCACTTTCCTTACTTGCTTTATGTCTATTAATTCACCCACATTGTGAATTAATTGTCACTTTATGACTTAAGTGACATGTTTCACTTTTGACTTAAATCTCCTAAGTCAAAGTGAAATTAGAATCATAAAGTAAAGTATAAGGGTAATAGTCTTCCCCCTTTGTGCTTAGAGAGTCATAAGCACACGGGGACCACTTTCCAAGGTACCCAAATCTCAACACTCCCTCTTACCGAGGAAAGTGCTCATCACCACCAATAACATCCCTATAGTGGACATGGTTGCCTCCTGGCATATGCTCGGTGAGTATGGTTGTACCCTGATCGCTGAAAGTGGACTTTGTCACAGATCTACTCAATCTGTATGATCTATAAATGGCATTGACTCTCCATCAATCCAAGATCACCTAGATCTCGGCATCACACCGAAGATCTCCACCTTGGTCTCCCACCAAGAATTTCCTCCTACTCTTGAACTCTCACCAAGAGTCACTACTCTTGGCATCTCACCAAGAGTCTCCCCCTCTTGGTCTCTCACCAAGAGTCATCAACTTGGCCTCTCGCCAAGTCACCTCCACCTGAAGTGGATCCAGAACCTGATCTACCTGTCTCAGAAGCTATGTGAGGCTCAAGCCTCCGTGGTGCCCTGCTGCTCCGCCTCATCAACCTCTGATGCACTGAAGTTGTAGCACCAACTCTCTGTCTACTTGGCTGCTCTGAAACTATAGCTATATTGGGTGGACCAGTCACCCACTCTGAAGATGTCCAGGGACACTGAGTATCATCTCCCTCCGAATCACTACTGTGAGTCAATCAGTCCTCCTCAACTCTATCTCCCCATCTAGTGTTGGATGGTGTAATAGCAGACAAAGTAGTCACAAATCCACACTCTCTCGCAAACTGATCACTGAACTCCATCTCCTCTGTTGTTGCTGCTGACACATCTTGCTGCTTCTTTTTCTTCTTGGGACACTGTCCTGCATAGTGACCCATCTCTCCACAAGCAAAGCATCTCACTGTGCTCATGTCTCTCCTTTACCCACTGTTGTTGCTGCTCTCTCCTCCCTGTGGTGGGGCCCCAAACTTGGGACTCTACCGACCTCCACGACCGGTCTTCTTCTTGCCCTTTGTCCAAAGAGCAAGGTCCTCATCACCAGAAACTCTCTGTTGTTGTTGTCCAGAAGCCTCGGCTGCAAGCCTAATCTCCTCCTGGACGAAATCATCCCACATCCTCTCCCATGTAGGCATGACCACCCTGGCAACAATGCCACGTACAAATGGACCCCACGGTTTGGTGAAGCTATTCATAGCTTGCCTCACCAAAGAATTAGGGTTCACAACCTCTCCGACGGCTACATGCTTGTCTCTGATCTGTGTGTATCTACCAAGGAATGAAGTAACTGACTCATCCTCGAGCATGTGAATGCCCCTGAGTCGATCATGAAGAACCATCTTTCGTTTATCATTAGAGCTCTCGTACAACTTACACAGAGATGCCCACATCTCGAATGCACAAGTCTTCCCAGTCAAGTGGGGAATAATGTGATCTCTCACAGCATCACAAACGATCTTCTTTGCCTTGTTGTTCCTCCTCCTGAATTCTGCCACCAAGACGGGAGCAGTGACAGGAATGGGAGGAACAACTGCCTCGACTTTGTCCCATAGCTCGAGGTCCTCTAAGACAAAGACCATCCTAGCCTTCCAAGGCGACCAATTGCTAGCCCCGACTAGCCTGTCCTCCACACGCATCTGAGATACTGACATGTCTGCCAACTGCGCTCACTCTGATGCTCCCAATGCAAAGGAACATTGCCTCACTCCTGTCAACACAGGTGTGAAAAGAGGCAAACGAATCCACGACCTCACTCCTAGTTAGTAGGTGTGAAAAGAGGTCGTCAACTACAACCTCACTCCTATCCACGTAGGTGTGAAAAGAGGCTGTCCACAAGTGTCAAGAACTGCCCAACTGTCCTCTACAAAAATCTGCCCTCTAACAACCACTGAATGAGTTAATGGCTGTCCAAAAAATTCTGCCAAGAAGATGTATATGACAACCAACAAAATGTTGTCCCAACTGCTCAAAATTTCAGCCACCTCAGCTCTGATACCATGAAGATTTCCAGGTCCTATCAAGTTTGTCAATTGGGTCTGTCTTTGACCACAGATTAACTCTAAGTTTCAACTGTTATGATCATGTTTGCTGCTGTTTTAAGGACAGCCAACGGTCCAAGAACTTCTTGTTGATTTGTTACGGTTGCACTTCCAATTTTAGGTGCTCTAGCATGTAGTTTTAGTAACTAGAAGTTAGCACATGCATTCTAAAATAAGTACAACACACCTAAAGATCTTTACAGCTGAAAATAAGCAGATCTAAGAAACTATCACATGCATTTTTGTACACAGGTATTTTTGGTCAACATGACCCTGGATAAAACCCCCCTGGGGAAAACCAATTTGGGATATATGTCTATATAATGATGATCAAAGCAAAAGATACAAGAAGTAATGAAATAAAATGGAACCTGTATACATAGCAAGCTCCTCACAAGCCTTGCCACAAGATCCAGAAAGAGAAGTGCCCAAACTTAGGTGCGCCCTCTCCCTTTGTTGCCCTCTCCACTGAACTGAAGCGCTCTAGCTCATCTGTGACCCGATGAAGAAATCCCTCCACAGGAATGTGCTCTCCTATGTTGCCTCTCCACTGAAATTGTCAGAGCTCGAATCCTCCAAGCAGATCTGCTGCCAGGTAGTTGTCAATCCTCTCCACAGGTGCGCCCTCCTCCTAGCAGAAATGATCACCATAAATAAACAGAGACATAAACTGAATGCCTCTCTCCACAGAAGCAAGTGCCCTAGCTCTCCTCTCCCTATGCATCAGACCTCATCTCAAGGTGACAACTCCTCCTCTCCTGGTGAGCATATGAAGGAAATAAACGTGCCCTCATCCTAGTAGATGCATCCCTCCTCCATATATCATGCTCCCTCCAAGGAATGGAAGCTAGAACTCCATGGAAATGTTCTCCATGCAAGATCTAAGTAACAAGAGCCTCCTCCTCGAGCTCTCAAGGGTTTCTCTCAAACCCTCATCAAGTGCACCCTCCTTCTCCTCAAGAAATGCGCCCTCCTCTCTTCTCCAAAACTCACAAGTGAAGAATTGAGTCTCCAAAACTCACTTTATCCTCTCTTTAGCCTCCTTGAGCCAACCCTAAAAGGTCAATGGCCTACATTAGATCTAGCCAAGTCTAATCAATGGATGAGATCTCATCCTAAAATCTCACTAAGGAAACCCACTTTCCTTAGTTGTTTTATGTCTATTAATTCACCCACATTGTGAATTAATTGTCACTTTATGACTTAAGTGACATATTTCACTTTTGACTTAAATCTCCCAAGTCAAAGTGAAATTAGAATCATAAAGTAAAGTATAAGGGTAATAGTCTTCCCCCTTTGTGCTTAGAGACTCGTAAGCACATGGGGACCACTTTCCAAGGTACCCAAATCTCAACAATTATCAGTTGCTTCTCTCAAGCATTTCATTTGGTCATTATCATTTGCTTTGAAGTACTTTATTTGCTTGATATCATTCACATAAGCAATTCTCTTTTATGTGTCATTATATGCTGCTAGATTAGTATTTTCTCTTGTTTTTTTTAACCCCTAGAATTTCTTTGTACTTAGCTTTAACCAGCCTTAGATTATTTTATTAGGGACTACCCCCCTTGGCTTTGCTAGGAATTAGCCTAGACGGAGGAGTTGAGTATCAGGTGACAATAACTTGACTCAAGACTTGCCCCCAAGGCCGCACCTAGTGGATTGAAGATTTCTCCCACATGACCCGAGGTGCGGATTGTTGAGTTTTGTACCTTGGGAGGTGTTCCCCATGTGCTTGTGACCTCCTTAGCACATGTGGGATGGACATTACACTTTCTACCTTGTACTTTTGTCTAATTTCACTTTGACTTTGTCTAAAGTGGAATTTAGTCATTTTTGGCCTAAAAGTGACTATTAATTCACAAAGGGGGTGAATTAGAGACAGAAAGTTGACTTAGGAAACTTAACCCAAAGTGGGTTATTGATTTAGATATTTATGGGGAGATCTCAACCATTGATTAGATGGGAGATGAGATGATCTCCACCATCCATATCTTAGGTTTCCTTATGCATGTCAAAGAGGGGCGCAAAGGGTGAAGGAGGCCGCATTCATCATTCTTCTTTTGTTCATTGTGAGAGGAGCTCTTGGAGGATGAGCATGAGGTCAGTTTTGTGAGGATGCTTGAGCTTGGGTGCTAGCTTTCATGGAGGGAGGCTACTAGCTACTTGCCTTGCTTATTTACTGGAGAGGTTCTACTTCTGTGGAGGGCGCATTGCCAGATTGGGGTGCATCAGTTGTAGGAGGACTTCTAGCCATCAAATTGCAGTGAGATCAGTTGCAGAGGGAGGCCATTCAGCAGAGCTTCATTCCTATGGAGGGGTTTCCAGATCTGAGCTCACAGTTTGCAGTTGGAGCAGTTTCAGTGGTTTTGCCAGCTTGTATGTGGGGCGCACCTATCTGGGGCGCACTTGGTGACTTTGGGCTTGTATATCAGCTCAGTTTGGGTTGCTATTGTATCAGGTTATTTCATATATTGTACTTGTTGTATTCCATCTTTTGCTTTCCTCATATATACATACATATCTCAAACTGGTTTTCCCTGGGCGGGGGGTTATCCAAGGTCATGTTGACCAAAAATACCTGTGTACACAAATGCATGGATTAGTCTCTTAGATCTCTTTATTTCCAGCTGTAAATATCTATAGGTGTGTTATATTTATTTTGGTATGCATGTGCTAACATCTGGTCACTAAAACTACATGCTAGAGCACCCAAAATCGCAAGTATAACCGTAACAAATCAGCAAGAAACATTTGGACTGTTGGCTGTTATAAAACAACAACATATACTACATTTAATAGTTAAAACTTAGAGCCTAACTGTGGTCAAAGACAAACCCAGTAGGCAAGCTGATAGGACCTGAAAATCTTCATGGTATCAGAGCGGAGGTGGCTGAAATTTTGAGCAGTTGGGACAGCATTTCGTTGGCTATCATATACATCTTCTTGGCAGATTTTTTAGGACAGCCATTGACTCATTCAGTGGTTGTTAGAGGGCAAATTTTTGCAGAGGACAGTTGGGCAGTTTTGGACACTTGTCATCGGTCCTTTTCACACCTACGCAGTAGGAGTGAGGCTGATTTGACTTGACCTCTTTTCACACCTATTTTGTTAGGAGTTAGGTCAGATTACAATTGTCTCTTTTCACACCTGTGTTGACAGGAGTGAGACAGTGTTTTCCTTGGCAGTGTGAGCATCAGTTGGGGATTGCAATTTGGCAGACATGTCAGCATCTCGGATGTGAGTTGAGGACAAGCTAGCAGGGGCTAGCAATTGGTCGTCTTGGAAGGCGAGGATGGTCTTCGTCATAGTCGAGGCAGTTGTTCCCCCCATTCCTTTCACTGCTCCCGTCTTGGTGGAAGAGTTCAGGAAAAGGAACAACAAGGCGAAGAGGACCATTTGTGATGCAATTCGTGACCATATCATACCCCATTTGACGGGAAGACTTGTGCATATGAGATGTGGGCATCTCTATGCAAGTTGTATGAGAGCTCCAATGAGAACCGTATCATGGTTCTTCATGACCGACTCCGGGGCATTCACATGCTCAAGGATGAGTCGGTAACTTCATTCCTTGGTTGTTACACTCAGATCAGAGACGAGCTGGCAGCCGTCGGAGAGATTGTGAACCCTAACTCTTTGGTGAGGCAAGCTATGAATAGCTTCACCAAACCGTGGGGTCCATTTGTACGGGGCATTGTTGCCCGAGAGGTCATGCCTACATGGGAGAGGATGTGGGATGACTTCGTCCTGGACGATATTAGGCTTGCAGCCGAGGCTTCTGGACAGCGGCGGCAACAACACCAACAAATTGGTCAGGGTGAGGAGGATCTTGCTCTTTGGACAAAGGGCAAGAAGAAGGTCGGCCATGGGGGTCAGCAGGGTCCCAAGTTTTAGGCCCCACCACAGGAGAGTGGAGGAGGAGAAAGTAGCAGTGGTCAAGGCAGTGGTCAGAAGAGAGATATGAGCAAAGTGAAGTGCTTTGTTTGTAAGAAGTTTGGGCACTATGTTGGACAGTGCTCGAATAGGAAGGAGAAGAAGGGTGGTACCGCAGCTACAACAGAGGAGATAGACTTTCAAACACAGTTTCAGAGAGAGTGTGCTTTCCTCATATGTTGCACTTCAGTTGAGACGGCACCTAGTATCTAGTATATTGATAGCGGGGCTTCAAGCCATATGATTGGACTTCCAGAGCATTTTTCTGATCTCAGAGACACCGAGGTCGGGATTGAGATTTCTCTTGGAGATGACAGAGTTGTCAGAGTTGCAGGGATTGGCATAGTTGCCTTTAAGAGAGATGGCATGCCACCCATATCGTTCACGAATGTTCTTTATGTCCCTGGGATGAAGAAGAATTTGATTTCAGTTTCCACCCTCCAGGATAGAGGTCTTGAGGTGACATTCAGAGGCACCGAGGTACTGATTCATCCTCGAGGGTCTTCACTAGCCTCAGGACAGGTGATTGGAGTGAGAGATGGGAAACTGTTCAGATTGTTTTTTCAGCCACTTCATGCATTAGCAGCAAGTAGCGACAGCAACAGACAATTATGTGAGTTATGGCATCGCAGGATGGCCCACCTACATCATGGGGATCTTGGAGGACTGAGAGAGGTTGTGACCGGAGTGCCATAGATTAGCATAGAGCATCAGGATGTTTGTAGAGGGTGTGCGCTTGGCAAGTTTGCCAAGGCATCGTTCCCCAGCAGTGACACCAGGTCCGCTGGGATACTGGATTTAGTACACACGGACGTGTGTGGGCCCATGATTCAAAGGTCCTTGAGTGGTTGTGAGTACTATCTCACATTTATTGATGACTAATCGAGGAAGACTTGGATGTATTTCCTAAAGGCCAAGAGTGAGGTCTTCACACGGTTCCAAGAGTTCAGAGCTCTTGTGGAGAACCAATCGGGAAAGAAGATCAAAGTCTTGCGATCGAATAATGGGGGAGAGTATTCCTCGAGACAGTTTGTAGATTTTTGTGCACAGCATGGCATCAGGAGACAGATGACCGTACCTTACAAACCCCAGTAGAACGAGGTTGCCGAGAGGAAGAACCGGGCCATTACCGGTGCAGCGAGATCCATGCTGCATGATTAGAGTTTGCCTTTGTACTTATGGGCAGAGGCATGTGCTACTGCAGTTTACTTGTAGAATAGGAGCCCCCACAGGATATTGGGGAAGATGACTCCTGAGGAGGCCTTCACTGATAGGAGGCCCGATGTCGAGCACATCAGGATATTTGGGTGCTTGACTTTCTCTCATGTCCCCTCGGAGAGGACGACAAAGCTAGACCCCACAGCCCAGCAAGGGATTCTAGTTGGATACTCAAAGGTGTCGAAAGCCTATCGCATCTACATTCCGCCACTTAGGAGAGTGGTGGTGAGCAGAGATGTCAGATTTGAGGAGGATAGGGCTTTTGCGAGATCTCTTGAGTCAAGAGTTGGATTTGAGGATGATGCAGAGTTGCCAGTTGTAGTCTCAGAGGGAGCACAGCCTCAGACGTCATGTACAACAGTATCAGGGGTGACAGGGTCACCATGCACAACTTCAGGGTCACAGTCAGAGCATGTTCAGTCAGATGGGGCACAGACTTCAGAGGGAGCACAGACTTCAAGATCTCAGAGTGTTGAGACGAGTCATAAGGCAGTCACTCTTGGGCAGAGAGACCTTACTTCTCCGTTGACCGCTTCAGGGAAGAGAAGACCTAGATGGTTTCAGGAGACCCTGAAGGAAGCCAGGGAGAATGTAGGGGAGCCCAAGAGCCAGATCAAAGAGAGCAAGCCACCAGTCAGATTGGGAGCCACGGACTTTTGCGCAGGCAGTGGACCATCAGGTCTGGAGAGAGGCCATGGTGGAGGAGTATGACTCCATTGTGCGCAATGATGTCTGGGATGTGGTTCTGAGGCCAGTGGGGAAGTCAGTTGTGACTTCCAGGTGGTTGTACAAGACCAAGATTGTTGCAGATGGCAGCGTGGAGAAACACAAGGCCCGTTTTGTGGCACGAGGCTTCTCACAGATTGAGGGAGTCGATTATGACGAGACTTTCGCACCAGTTGCAAGATACACTTCTATCAGGACTATCATTGCCATAGCAGCAGAGATGGGTTGGCGCATTCACCATTTTGTGGCACGAGGCTTCTCACAGATTGAGGGAGTCGATTATGACGAGACTTTCGCACCAGTTGCAAGATACACTTCTATCGGGACTATCATTGCCATAGCAGCAGAGATGGGTTGGCGCATTCACCAGATGGATGTGAAAACCACATTTCTGAATGGCTTTATTAAGGAGGTGTACATAGAGCAGCCACATGGTTTTGAGGTGAGTGACAGGGAGCCTCACATGTGTCTTCTGAGGAAGGCACTATATGGTCTGAAGCAAGCTCCCCGAGCTTGGTATTCACGCATTGATACTTATTTGCTTCAGATGGGCTTCGAGAAGAGCGATGTTGATCCAAACCTCTATTTCATCATTAGGGTTGAGGACACACTCATTCTCATTTTGTATGTGGATGATTTATTCATTACTGGAGCCGAGGATCTCATAGTTGAGTGCAAGTTAGGACTTGCATCAGAGTTTGAGATGAGTGATATCGGATCGATGCACTACTTTTTGGGTATGGAGGTGTGGCAGGAGGAGGGTCACATATTTTCTCGGGCAGGGGAAGTATGCAGCAGATATTTTGAGCAGATTTCAGATGGAGGACTGCAGACCCATGTCTACACCTATGATCACCAACTGGAAGAAGCTTAGTGCTTCAGATAGCCAGTTGGTGGATGCCACAGTATATAGGCAGTTGATCGCAGTTGATCGGTTCACTCATGTATTTGGTTAACACCAGACCTGATATTTGTTTTGCCATGAACACCCTCAGTCAGCACATGGTTGAGCCGAGGAGTGTTCACATGGTTGGGGCAAAACACATCTTGAGATATGTTGTTGGGACAGTGGACTATGGCCTAGACAATGTCAAGGGAGATGGAGTCAGTTTGGTTGGCTACACAGATTCAGATTGGGCAGGATGTGCTACTGACAGGAAAAGCACCTCAGGGTGCTGCTTTAGTTTGGGGTCAGGACTTGTTTCCTGGTTCAGCCGGAAGCAGAAGTCAGTTGCTTTGAGTTCGGCCGAGGCAGAGTATATGGCAGCCAGTCAGGCCAATTGCGAGGCCATTTGGCTTCGTAAGATGTTGGTTGGTTTATTTGGTCAGGAGATGTCACCGACTGTCATTCACTGTGATAATCAGAGTTGCATAAAACTCTATGAGAATCCAGTGTTTCATGACTGGTCGAAGCATATTGAGATCAGGTACCACTTCATTCGTGACTGGGTTCAGAGAGGGGCAGTTCAGTTGCAGTATGTATCTACAGATGACCAGGTTGCAGATATTCTCACCAAGGCCCTGCCACGGGGAAAGCATGCCTATTTCAGAGACAAGATGGGCTTGGTGAGGAACACCTTCCTCAGTAAGAGGGAGTGTTGAGTTTTGTACCTTAGGAGGTGCTCCCCATGTGCTTGTGACCTCCTTAGCACATGTGGGATGGACATTACACTTTCTACCTTGTACTTTTGTCTAATTTCACTTTGACTTTGTCTAAAGTGGAATTTAGTCATTTTTGGCCTAAAAGTGACTATTAATTCACAAAGGGGGTGAATTAGAGACAGAAAGTTGACTTAGGAAACTTAACCCAAAGTGGGTTATTAATTTAGATATTTATGGGGAGATCTCAACCATTGATTAGATGGGAGATGAGATGATCTCCACCATCCATATCTTAGGTTTCCTTATGCATGTCAAAGAGGGGCGCAAAGGATGAAGGAGGCCGCATTCATCATTCTTCTTTTGTTCATTGTGAGAGGAGCTCTTGGAGGATCAGCATGAGGTCAGTTTTGTGAGGATGCTTGAGATTGGGCGCTATCTTTCATGGAGGGAGGCTACTAGCTACTTGCCTTGTTTATTTACTAGAGAGGTTCTACTTTTGTGGAGGGTGCATTGCCAGATTGGGGTGCATCAGTTGTAGGAGGACTTCTAGCCATCATATTGCAGTGAGATCAGTTGCAGAGGGAGGCCATTCAGCAGAGCTTCATTCATGTGGAGGGGTTTCCAGATCTGAGCTCACAGTTTGTAGTTGGAGTAGTTTCAGTGGTTTTTCCAGCTTGTATGTGGGGCGCACTTGGTGACTTTGGGCTTGTATATAGCTCAGTTTGGGCTGCTATTGTATCAAGTTCTTTAATATATTGTACTTATTTTATTCCATCTTTTTCTTTCCTCATATATACATACATATCTCAAACTAGTTTTCCCCGGGGGGTTTATCCAGGGTCATGTTGACCAAAAATACCCGTGTACACAAATGCATGGATTAGTCTCTTAGATCTCTTTATTTTCAGTTGTAAATATCTATAGGTGTGTTATATTTATTTTGGTATGCATGTGCTAACATCTGGTCACTAAAACTACATGCTAGAGCACCCAAAATCACAAGTATAACCATAACAAATCAGCAAGAAACATTTGGACTGTTGGCTGTTATAAAACAGGAACATATACTACATTTGGCAGTTAAAACTTAGAGCCTAACTGTGGTCAAAGACAGACCCAGTAGGCAAGCTGATAGGACCTGAAAATCTTCACGGATTAGGCGGCAACATACGGCACCATCCATAATTTGTGAGCAATAATCATTTACCCCTTTGAAATCTCAAACCTTCATAATCAAAAGTGGCTCCATGAATATGTGCAATGGCGATGATGGCTTCAAGATGATGTGGATTGACTTGACTTGGTGAGGCAACAAGATGGCTCCATGTAACAAAGGGATAATTAGGCAAAATTCAAATCGCATCAAAAGGGGACAACCCAAAAGATGTTTAATTTTCCTCCATTGTGCATGCCATCATGTAGGTCAAAGTCTCAAGATGACAGCCCTGTGCCACTTAATAACAATAAGCTTCCATATATGTGTACTTGCAGGCCCACAATAAGAAGTCCATATCGGTCTCTCCATATTTCTTTATGTTAAAAGGTAGCCCCATGCATGATGCAACAACTCGAGGGTCAAAGAAGATGAAAACCCTCAACTTTATTAAATAATGCTTTAATAAGTGGTCATATCATATGGTTAGCTTCAACATATGGCCTCAAGTGTATGACGAGGTTGGATCATCATTAAAATAATGCTTGATTTTCCTCCACATATGTGCCATGGCCTTTTAAAGTATACAACTGCCTTGGGTGACATTGGTATGAAACGACCCACCTAGTATAACATAACTCTTAGTTCACCACAACATATGTGCCCTCACCATGGTCTAAGGTGCAAAAGGGGGTGGCCCCAATAAAATAATAATAAACTTGCCTCCACATATGTGACAATGAGTATACCCCATAAAGGTTTTGTACCAAGAAAATAGAAGTGGTATCTCCTAGTAAACCCACCCATAAGCCAAAGTCATAATAAGAGGGAACCATATGTTACACCTTTCCTAGTGACAAACACCATCATGAACTAAAATCACACCATGTCACTTTTGATCCATCGATAGCTATTAAGGTGTTTCACAAATGAGATATATGAGTGTTAGGCTAGGCTAACCATGAACAACATCCACCAATTATATACCATAGTACTAAAGAGCATCTCACAACTATCAATCAAGGCATCAAGCAAAACCATAAACTCCTAACCCCAAAGCTCCAACAACCAAAGATATGCAACCATAAAGAGAGAACCAGGTACTAAGACAATCCACCACATAAGCCACATATCTTCCCATACTACTAACATCCAACCCTTGGGGGGCTAGAACCATCATACATGAACCAAGGCGTAACATCCTCTAGTTAGAATGAACAAGTATAATAATGTAACACCATGATGATGTAGAAGGCTCCATAATCATAAAAAAGTATACCAAGAGGGTGATCCATGAATCATCAAGCACGAGCATCATCTCCAAGCACAGAATGAAGGTGTGTACCTCCAATCCATCAAAAACTCCATTGGTATCATGCCACATATTATATCTTGTGAAGAAAATCGAAAGAGTTACCCTTATGCAATATGAGGGGGTAACACACCCAATTCAAACCAATTTCACTGAGAAACCAAAGTAACTGTTATGTTATTAACTAATTGCTTTCAACATGCATGGCACTACAAATTTATGCAACCTAAATGTAGCCAATCCTTTATTCATGAAACCATAATTCATAAATGTAGGCTAACACAAACAGTCAAATGAACAAGCTAGAAATTAATTCAACCATGACATAACCATAACAATTCAGTATTAAATTCAACACAATTCACAGATACAATTAAGAACACTTACCTATTTGGAAGTGTTCATCAACTCGCTACAAAAGAGAGACATTCCACCCAACCATAGATTCCTTGCCACACCAGTTCTCTCTACAACAGAAGCCACCCCTGAGCTGAGGCTATGAATTTGCAAGGGGCACACTCTTCCTATAGCTAACTCTAATTTCTCTTCTCACAGCCCAATTTCTAGGTTAACAGTCATCTACAACAATTCCCAAGCCATCGCCCTCTTCCCCATTTGCCACCACCACTGAAGGAATGGGATCCCCTTCTCTACTCAACAGTCCCTCGAGCTATCCCACTTCCCTCCAGAGCTCCAACACAGACTAGCCAAGAAATCTCATTGCTGGGATTCTAGGGAATTGTCATCTGTAATGAATTTTCCTCAATTACAGCCAATATAATTTCGTATAGTCACAATTCTCTATAAATTTGTGGTTGTAGCTTTATAGCTTGAAATCAGTCTACACACAACAATTTTCTCTAGATAGTTTCCCCAATTTCCTAGGCAAAGGACAACTTTCATAGTGAATTCTTGATTTCTGGTGAGTTCGTCTCTCTCGGGTAATTGAACAACCATCCTCTTTGAACTCCCCTCTCCCCTCGAAACCTTGAATTCAATCACCATAACCATTCACTTGCATGTAAAGGTAAGTGTTATCGCACAATTTGTAGTAAGGATAAAAGATAGATATGAAGAGGCAAACTGGCGTAACTTGAACCAATCCCACCTAATGTCACCTCGATAGGAAGGTTCTTTTTGTTGAGGGAGGTAAGGCCCAAGGGAGACGTCCCCGGTGACCTGGGGTTTTGAGGAGGCAAAGGATTGTAAGAATAAAGGTAAATTCCCCCCCTCACAAGTCACCACCGAGCAGATAGTCCGGCTAATAGCCAATAAAGAGAAGTACAACCAAGAGATAGAGATGCACCTGCTCGAGACAAAGCAACAAGAAATAGATATATGCAAGCTTACTCGCTTGGTTAGTACTTCATAAAATCAATGACTATCTGATATATAAGCAACTGAACAATGAATATTGACGAAGTCAATGTTTATAAAATAGCAATGATGCACAATGTCACTTCTTCAATAAATGCTAAGAAAACGTGGCATTCAATGTAACAATTAACACTTCATTCAAGTAATGCCTTTTAACAACCATTCAATTGCTCATAAGTAAAATGATAGTTGCACAATGATGATAATAGCAAAGGATGACGACAGCAAATGAGTTAGTAGGGTTAGTCTAGGCTAGGGTTAGAATAGTTAGGGTTTTGTTCAAAGTATTAAAAGTTGTTTTTATCATAGTACTCACAGGCTAGGTCTTAGATCAGTGTGTTCCAAGGGTTAATGGAGTCAAAAGTAGAGGACGCAGGAGCTAAAGGATCAAAAGATAGTACGGCTAAAGACTAGAGGGTGAAGCTTTGAGGTGTTGCTAGAGCAAGGCCTCCAAGTCAAAACCCTATGGGAGAGAGGCTCACCTTGGTGTAGGGGAACTAGGCCTCGATGCTCTCTCCTCCTTCCTTAACTCAATGGTGATGACGGCTAGCTGAGAAAATAGCAATAAACTAAGACAAGAGGGTTTGAGAACAAGGTGTTGCTACAACAAGGCCTTACCAGCAAAACCCTAGAAAAAACGACCCATCAAAGTGTAGAAGGACTAGGCTTTGATGTGTCTCCTTCCTCTTAGCTTGAAAATAAAATGGCTAGCAAAATGAAGAGAGAAGAAGAGTGTAGCTACGGCTAGGCTCTTTCCTTCTTAAAACAATGGCTGAAAAATCTCTTAATGGGGACATGAGACAAGGACCTACCATGTGTGCTTGTCACATAGGGTTTATTCAACAAATTTATAACAACATATGCAAGAAACAACAATACAACCATTCATTCAAGAAGTTTTGCAGAAATTTACTTACATATCACCAAGAAAAGCATAGCAAACCCTAGTTGTAACACCTTCCATCAAGAGAAATGCCAAAATATGCCAAGAAAATCTTCCTTCGACAAGTGTGCCTCACAATTTCATCCAAATAACCCAAGTCTAGCGCAAATTTCAGACCTCACTAATGAGTGAGTGAGAGATGATGAAAAAATGAAGGTGAAAATCCTTCATTTATACAATACCATGACTTGATTTTACTTTTAGGTCATAAAAAGGCCGACAAGGCCAAAATATTAAAAATCATATTGTTTTACATTAAATGACAAATTAAAACCCTAATCAAGCAACAGAAGGACATCATCCCCTTTCTAGGGTGACATTAGCCCCTTCTAGGGAAAATGCAGCCTCCAGGAGCAAAACGTTAGCCCCCCTTGGGCTTCTCCAAGCTACCACACGTGCCAAACTGCCCTGTCCATCTGCCAAAACGTCCATGAAGCAAGGATGACGTCATGGACCTCATGGGTGACGTCCTAGGCCTTCCAAGGCCAACGTTCCACTGAAAATGGCACAGCTCCCCTAGGTCAAGCTCTGCCAGGGTGCCTTTGGTGGAACGTCCTCCTCTTCTCCGGTGCAAAGCCCCTAATCCATCTCTGCCCTGTCTCTGCCCCCTGATGGGGTCTTAGCATCCATCTGATGGGCTCTTCAACCCCATGGGGGTCCGAACTAATCATCTCCACATGTGTACCGGTCCAAATGGTACTTGTCCGTCAAGCATGATCCTGCACATCAACAGCTACGCCCTCCATGGGCTCATCAGTCACAGGGATCATAGTAATGTCAATCACATCTCATCATCAATATTATTAAACACGTGCATAAAATCCCTAATACATCAGCTAAAAGCTCAAAGACATTACACGAACCTGCAATACAAGTTTGGAGAAAATGATAGGGCATCCTATTGGGCTAGTGTCCACTGGAAGAGGAAAGTTTCCGGAAGAGACTTCATCCAAAGCCATGCAAGTGGGTGATGTGGTCAAGGGATGTCCAAGCAGGTGGGTGCAGTGAAGGCAAAGGATGCAAAGCTTTGCCTATGGGTGCCTTTGTAGAAGGCGAGCTGCACCTGTCCTGGATGCAAATTTTTCCAAGCCCATTCATACCTTTTGTTCTTACTTTTTTACTCCTTTATTTTTATATTGCTTTTTTCTTCAACAGGCTAATCAGGGGACATTGCCCTGGCGTGGTGACCAGTGGTGACAGCGTTACCCACAAGTACTTTCACAGAGATGAGAAGGTTGGCTCGTGATGAGACCCCCTTTCCCTTGGCCATGCAACCAAGAGTCACTACCCTGGCGTGGTAACCAGCTGGTGGTAATGTCATACTACTAGGTACCCATGGACCTAATAGGCTGGCTCGTGATGAGACCCCATATCCTTTGATCAGGTCTTGTTTTATTATTTTTACGGGTCCTTCTTGTTTCTTGCTGAGAAGCCTTTTATTGCTTTCTCGGGGATCCCTGGCGAAGCATCTTGAGGTTTTATTCTTAGGCTTTTATCTTTTACCAGCTTGCTTTTACCTTCTGGGCCTTTAGCCCCTTCTTCCCACGAGATAAGGTGCAATCCTGAAAATAGGTCAACCCAGTGCCCGAACAAGTGGAATGGGATAGGTGAGCAGGAAGCAAGATGAAAAAGTGGTGCTGTGAAGGGAGCGAGCGATGGCTTTTCAGAAATCCCCCCCAATGGCAAACCAAAACCTAAGGACATAGGCTTACTAGGGCATCCTGTCAACCCCCCCAGACATGGTCAAGTGGGTAAGTGTAAGATCCAAGCATTTGTTAGAAACAAAAGGAATCAAATGCACATATTCAAGGGTTTTGATGATCAAAGTAACACATACCATGATACCCGGACTAATTACCTCATGGAGCAAGAACCATCTCCGACATAAGACCAAGCCAATGGTAATGGATGTTGCTGCTGCTGACAAGATAAAGGTGCTAGAAGAAAGAAAAGGTGTGCCCTCCAGGGCCATGCTAAAGTCAATCCTGCTCTCAGTATTCCATGTCTAGGACATGTGGGCCTCGAGACATGATCTCCTAGTTATCTCTAAAAGTGGGGGATAACAGTAAGCTTTTAATTGCATGGATTGAAGAGGCCACATATCCCTTCATGCACTAATCCCCACCAAGGTTAATTAAACATAATTAGCTAATAATCAAGGACATAAACAAGTCTTATAAGACTTTTGGTTAGCTCCTTTACCAAGGTCCATTCCTTATCCTACTAAACCCCCTTATCTTTCCCCTCTTGTGGAGTCATAGCCCCCCTTCTTTTTGTTGATTTTTCTAATTTCTAGATCTGATAATTATTGCCTTATGATTTCAAACAGATTTTAATGCTACTGTTATCATAGAATAATTACACACTGAAAATTTCAACTGAAATAAAAACTGCAGCGGAAATAACAGAATCATAGAAAGATAGCCATGCACAATAGACACTATTTTTACCATGGGAAACCCAACCTTGGGAGAAAACCCAACAACTTTTCTATAGAAGAATTCAGTCCAAGATATTACCAGTACATCACCATCAATAGATCAAAATGCCATGCAAAGCGTGTCTTCCCCAAGACTAGCGCCTTCCAAGAGCTAGCGCATAAGACCAAGAGACAAACCACCTCAAACAATAGCCCAAATTTCAAATGCGCCCTTCTTCACCACTATGCCATTGTGCCACCTGCCTCAGCGTACTATTCCACTACCTAGTGTGCACTTGCTGAGGAGAAATTGTGAGATGATGAAAATGAAATGATCCAGCCTTTATTTATACACATTGAGTCACCTCAATTTACTCTGTGGGGTTGACTTCTTCTTTTGGTCTGCAATGTCTTCTTTAATGCTTTATGGGGCTTCTTCAATGGTGTAGATGCATCTTCTTGTACTTCTTGGAATTTCTTCTCTTCTAGAAAAGTTGTCCTTGAGCCTGGTTGATGTTATCTTCTCCGACATGCACCTAGTTGATGTATACTTCTCCTCACATGCATTTCTGATCAATATAGATCGCTCCAACCTGGAGCAGGCATATGATAGCACCTTGAGTCTCAAAGACTGCGCCTGGGCCATTCACTCACTAGCCAAGTTAACATGGCTAATACTGTGAGTGAATGTATCATCCTCCTCATCCAAGTCAGCATGGCCACTTTGGGAGGATGTTTGCCCAATGCTAATAGCTGGAGAACATCAACGCTCTGGGCCATTCTCCTCATCCAAGTCAGCAAGGCCACTCTGGGAGAATGTATACCCAATGCTTCCCAAACATCAACAATAAACACTCCCTCTTAGTGAGGAAGACATTTTGCATCACTCCAAGCTTGTCTTTGGAGCACCTCAAGTCTTTTTCACTCGTAGTCAAATCAACATGACTAATAGGAGAAAGATTGCACCTGGTCCATTCACCACTATCCAAGTTAGCATGGCTAATCCTGTGAGTGAATGTATTGTTCTCCCTTGGTCAAATCAGTCTGACCAATTTGGGAGAATGTCTACCCGATGCTACTCATTTGTCCATCGCCTTGGACAGAAGATTGGTGAGAATGTCCGCAATCTGCTCATATGTGGATATTTTAGGAGCTTCACTTCTCCCTCATGTACCATGTCTCGGATGATCCACAATCTGTTCATCTGTGGATATGTATTGGAGCTTCACTACTCCCTTTTATACCATGTCTCGGATGAAAATATATTTGATCTCTAGTTCCTGATCAAATAGTCCTGCAAGATGCTTTTGAATCCATACTACTGCACTACTTGCGACACCGGCTGCGATATACTCTACCTCTACTGTACTGAGTGCTACAGAAGTTTGCTTCCTGCTAATCTAGGATATCATAGTTGATCCTAAGCTGAAGCAACACCTTGAGGTGCTCTTTCTATCTACTTCACTCCTTGCCCAGTCAAAATCTGTATATCTCTGCAGCCACACTTCACCACCTAAGACATATCTCAGACCATATCCAACTGTACCACGCAGGTACCTCAACACATGCTTTGTTGCAACCCAGTGGAAGTTCCTCGACTAAACCATAAACTGGCTCAAGGTGCTCTCTGTAAAGAAAATATCTAGCCTGGTATTAACCAGGTACATCAAGGATCCAATCAATTGCCTATACATAGTGGGATCCACCAAATTTGAATTTGAAGTGAAATCACTCAACTTCTTCAGATTTGTCATCATAGGTGTAGCCATGGACTTGCAATCCATCATACCGAATCTGCTCAAGATCTCAACTGTGTACTTCCCTTGTCCAAGGAAGATCTCGCCTGGTCTCTACCACACCTCCAATCCCAAGAAATAATGCATCAAACCAAGATCCTTCATTTTGAACTTTGAGGCCAACTTCCTTTGTCACTGAAGAAAACCCTGTTGTCCAGTCTACCTCACTAGTTGCTCCCTCTGTGACAGAGGCAAAATCCATACCCCAGTCCTCCTAACTGGCTGCCTCCTCTATCATTGTAGCAAAACCTACTAAAACAAGTGGATCCTCCCAGGAGGTCTCACATCTCCTAGAGGCCTCTTGCCTCTAAATCTTTTGTCTGGCCTCCTCAACTCATGACACATGTCTGTCAATCCTGGAAGATGTCTCTCTCCCACCTGAACCTAAGGGGGAACTCCCTCTGAATGATCGACTCTCCCTCCGAGCCAACTGACTCTCTCTGAGATCAGACTCACTCTAAGTTTGCATGCTCCCTCTGAAACTTGACTCCCTCTGAGTTTGTACAATCTCTGGAACCATCTTCTCCCTCTGCATCTACTAACCTCCTTTGGAGTTTGATCTCCTATGAGCTGTCTCGGGAGGTTGCTCCTCCCTATTGGATCCTGAGGGTTGACTCCCTCTGAACTCTGGCTCCCTCTGAGCTAGTATTTGATGGGGCCACCTGCTCCTCCTCATAACTAGAAGTTTTGGAATCAACGATGTGATTCCATGTAACTCGAGAACCTCTAAGGTCGTTTGCTCTCCCTGAAAGTATCACTAGGAGTTGTATGCCTCTTTGCATCCTGCAAAGTGTCACAAAGTCAAGTCGGCATCTTCTTGGTCACTACAACATCTTCGGGTAGATCCATTGGCCTTGCTCGCTTTATTGACTCCTAATAGTCTGAAGGATGAACAACTGGACTAGAGGGATCTGTATGGTTATCCTTCGGAGCCTCCTGCTCCTCACTATCAATCTCCATATGAGACTCTCTATATCCACAAAAGTACCCTTCTTTCCAGAAGATTCTAACTTCGTCCTCTTCATGGATGTATACTATCATGTATACAACTCCATATCTAAACAGTCTGCTCCATGTCTCAAACCAGAGTGTAGAAATTCTGAGGTCCTATGAGGCTGCCATCTAAGGTCTGTCCTTGACCTTAGTATGGCTCTAAGTTTCAACTGTATGGTTGTCTTCTTTTGCTGTTTTAGGACAGCAAACAGTCATCCCACTTTCTGCCCAATGTTTTATAGGTTAAGTGCTCTTTTAAGGTGCCCTTGCAAGTGTTTTCTTATCTCAATGTTAGCACATGCAATATAACTTAAAACACATAACACTACCTCTAGATCTTGAACTTTAAAATGCTGATCTACACTTCTAAACATGCATAAAATTGACACAGGTATTTTTGGTCAACATGACCCTAGATAAAACCCCCCCAGGGAAAACCAGTTTGGGATATATGTCTATATAATTGTGATTAAAGCAAGAGATACAACAAGTAATGAAATACAATGGAACTTGTATACATAGCAAGATCCTCACGAGCCTTGCAACAAGAACTAGAAAGAGAAGTGCCCAAAACTGTGGTGCGCCCTCTTCCTTTGTTGCCCTTTGTGCTGAACTGAGGCGTCCAAGCTCATTTGTTGCCCAATGAAGAAATCCCTCCACAGGAATGTCCTCTCTTGTGCTGCCTCTCCATAGAAACTGTCAGAGCTCGAATCCTCCAAACAGATCTGCTACCAGGTAGCTGCCAGTCCTCTCAACTCATGCGCCCTCCTCCAAGCATAAATGATCACAATAAATAAACTGAGCCTGAAACTGAAAGTCTCTCTCCACAAAAACTAGCACCCAAGCTCTCCTCTCCCAATGCATCAGATCTCATCCTGATCTGACAAGACCTCCTCCTCTGATGAGCAAATGAAGGATAAAGAATGCGCCCTCCTCCTCAAGATGCGCCCCTCCTCCATGCAAAGTGCTCCCTCTGAAGTGAAGGCTAAGACTCCATGGAAATGCTCTCCATGTAAGCTCCAAGCAACCAAGAGCTCCTCCTCA
>ML792456.1:171066-206491 GCA_009831015.1 Picea engelmannii | reverse complement strand
ATAATCTATACACAGTCTAAGGGTGCCATCCTTCTTTTTCACAAACAGGACTGGTGCTCCCCATGGGAACACGCTGGGTCGAATATAACCCTTATCCATCATTTCTTTCAATTGCAATTTGAGTTCCACTAACTCATGTGTGCTCATTCGATAGGGTGTCCTAGACACCGACACCACTCCTGGTGCGAGCTCTATCGAGAAGTCAATATCTCTTCTCGGAGGTAGACCCGGTACCTCTTCTAGAAACACATCTTTGTATTCTCTCAGGATAGGGTGATCGTCAGGGCTTGCTTTATCACCTTCGATTGTTTTCAACACCTGTAACGCATATAGGGGACATACCTCCCGGCAATACTTTCTCATTTGCAGGGCTGATATTTGTCTCACCGAGACCGGTTTTCGGATCCCTTGAAGGGTTATCCTTTTTCCTTCTTTGCTCACACATTCTAAGTTTTTATGGTAATAGTCCAACCTGGCTTTGTGGGTGGCCATCCAGTCCATACCAATCAACAGATCGTATGATCCCAGGGGTAATACATTAAGGGTTGCTTGGGTGGGGAATTCACCCAACATTAATTGGCAGGACGGTATGACCTCTTCTACCTTTCTTTTGGTGTCAGTGGCTAACTATACCAACCATGGTTTAGTTTTCTTCTGTGGCTGTAGTTTACACTTATCAACAGCTCTAGGGGCTATATAACTCAAATTTGAACGAGGGTCAATCAAAATAGACACCAGATGGTTGAAAATCATACCTTCTATTTCCACCACTGAAGCTTGGTGGTCATCTTGGTTATTATCCAAGGCTGCATATATCTACGGCACACTCATTGCCACATCATTGACTGTGGCAGCTTCCTGAATGTTATAAATTTTCTGACTGTTCTGTTGTCGGTGTGGACAGTCTCTCAGGAGATGCTCTTCTCCGCAACTCCAACATTTCAGAGGTTCTCTCTTTGGGTTATTAGTCTTCACTGGTACAGGTCCAGAAGTTTTATTTCCGTCCATCGAGGGAAAGTTCTGCTGGAGTACACTCCGAGATGGAAAGTTCATTCTGGAGTTATTTTTGCAGTTTTTAAATCCTGAGGATTTGCTCCCCTTTTTCTGAAATCTCGAACCACTCTTCTGTTTCCAGTCTCCATGAGACTCCGCCTGATGTCCATATTGTTCATGAAAATATGTTTCCTTTCGTATGGTGTCTTCTAAGGTCTTTGGCTCGTCAAATTCAATTCGGTTCCGGTATTCCTTGGGTAGCCCACTGATGAAGCATTGTGCCTTCGCCTTCTCTGCTTTGATGTAGGGCACATATCTCAATAAGTCGAGGAATTTGTTGACATATTCCTCCATAGTAAGTTGTCCCAGTTTGAGTTCATAAAACTCTTTAGCCTTCTCGTCGAAATATCTTTCCAACAAATACTTCTTCCGGAAGTACTTCTCAAACCGTTTCGAAGACAGATCCTCCTCGCGGACCCCTTTCATATTCTTAAGATCTTCCCACTAGATGGAAGCCTTTCCATTCAGATTGAAAGTGGCCACTCGGGCCTTCAAATTCTCTGAAAAATCATGGACTCTAAAATATTTCTTCAGTCCAAGTAGCCAGGCCTCGACTTCCTCTCCCTTCTTTATCTCACCGTTGAAGGAGGGAGGTTTGGCCTTTTTAAATTCCTCAAATTTATGACCCTTGGAAGTCTTTTGCTTCTTTTGTTTTCTTTGAGAATAGAAACTAGTCCTGCTGCTGGAAGAGCCTTCTGAATCGCCAGCTTCATTCTCAGTGGAATCGTCTGGCACTGGTCCTTTACCTCTGGGGTGGACCTTTCTTGAAGTACTTCTCTCAGTGTGGCCACTAACGCGACCATGATTCTGCATCTCAGGTTCATGCTGCATTTGTCATTGTAGGTCGGATAAGCTCTTCAGTAAAACTGCATTAATTTCGGTTTGCTTTTCTTGTTCTTTCATCATCATTTCATTTTCGACCTTGCAGCTTTGCAGGTCAACCATGAGACTCCTCACAGTCTCGGCTAGGTCTGGAGGGGTTCCTATTGCTCTTCTTTCGTCAGACTCTTCGTCTCTGTTGTGGGAGCCTTCTCCCACCTCTTGGTGAGTCACCATACTCTACGTCTGTAGATTCCCGTGACTGATCGTCCGCTTGAGTGAAAATACAAACGCTGGTTATTAGTCAAGAGTTAAATACATTTTTATAATTTGCGCATAATTTATAACTCTTTCACATGCATACACCGTCGGGTTCTCATTTTCTAAGTTTTTAATCCTGGGTAAGAGAGTTAAGTTAGGGGGGTTACTCCTCGTAGGGGTGCCTCGAACGGAGCTTATGCGCAACTCATTCATGAGCCCAATCAGGCCGAGTGTTGTAACCATGATCTGATACCAATTTGTCACATACCCTCTACTCAAAATCAAACCTTTTCTGGATGTCGGTGAGTGTTCTATTTTATGATATGAATGAATGTTAGGCATTTGCAGGAGTTCTTGATTTCAGGCTTGAGAATTCTTTGAGGCTCGCAGGATCGTTCAAATTTCCCTTTGAGCTAAATTAGCTCATTCAATTCCCTACTAGAATCTCTGATGAAAACCCGATCCACAGGTCCTTAATTTTCCCACATGGCTCTTCTTCACTTAACCGTGAACTCTCCCGATGTAATTTTGGGTTTTGGAGTTTCTTCTTTCTGATGTCGAGAGTTCCTATCCTCTCGAACTCCCAAACTTCGATTTGTCGATGCTCTCCCTTCCGGCCTTAGTCCTCCTGGCTATGCCCCCTAGTCCATATGACTAGTCCTCGTAAGACCGCAGTCTTATCTCCTTATCGGGATTCGGGGTTTCACAATCCTCGATGTCACGAACCTCTATCCCCGCAATCTCCCGATCTCCGATGAGCCAACTCCCCGTCTTTGGCCCTTAGCCCCTTCTGGCTAGATTCTTGGTCCACGTGACCACTATCTCACAAGACCACAACCTTACCTCCCTTCGAGGTTTCGGACATCGCAATGCCGAAATGCATAAACACCTTGTGCACGGGATCCCTGATATCCCGACCCTTGATTGTCCGACCTGATGTCAGCTAGGCCCCACAACAACGGAGCTTTCTCCCCCTTGTCGGGATTTCGAACTTCGCAATTCCAAGTTGCAATGACTTCTTGTCCACGGGACTCCCGATATCCTGACTCACAATTTCCCGATTGACGATTCTCCTTTCGAGACTTTTTTTTTGTGATATCGCTCAATCACTGCCACGCGTCCCAAGAACGGACAGTTCAGATTACCCCTCGCATTTTCGAGACTTCTGATGTCCCGAATTTCACGACCTCGGAAACTCCAATTTCTCAAGTGCCGATATACCGATGTCTAGTGTCCGGATCTCCGAAATGAACGATCACGTGACACGTGTCCTATCTCATACGGACGACCCAGATTTGTGTCAGGGTTTTCAAGGTGGACTTACCCGATCTCCTTTCCACAGGAATGTCGATATCCCGACTCCCGATGCCTCGATCTCCACCATGTGTCTCCACTAACGGACAGTCCAGATCGTTCCTTCCTCTGTGCACTCTCTGGACGTGGAAATCAACGGTCCAGATCCTTCCCTCCTGCAAATATGGCGACTACTATGCTCCCCCCTAAGCTTGGCCACTTTTTTCTGAGACTTGGAAGAATTCCAAGTTTCCAAAGGCCTCAACCTTTGTCTTCTTCCTTTGCGAATTCCACAATCTGGACTTTGCAATTTCGAAGTGTATGGACTTCTTGTCCACGTGTCCTCCTATGACGGACAACTCAGATTGATTCTGATATTTTCACTATGAAAATTCCCGATCTCATGTCATCGTGACTCCTGATTTCACGAATGTCGATATCCTGATGGCCATGCCTCTCGTCAAGACTTTCAACCTCCCGTTTACGAGGGCTTAACCCTCATGCATCTCTTAACAGATCCGACGGTTGTCGGGTTTTTCTAGCTAAGATCTAATGCTCAGATCATTCCCATGCCGTGTACTCTCTTACTGCTCTCTGTATGGGAAAAGAAACCAACGGTCCAGATATTCCCACAGACCTTGGGGATCTACGGTCCCGATTTCCTCGCTATTCACGAAGGTAGAGGAAAAGGGGCAAGGTATGTAATGCCCTTGTTTCTTTTGTCAATATAATGGTCATGAATGACCCGGGAATCTTTCGACGGAATCTCGTCCGTCGATTGATACTTATCCCTACGCTGCTATTTCAGGATTTTAAGAGGGTCATTCCTCCTCGTACAGGGTTGTTAAGACTTGCGCATTCAAGTCCTTTTTCCAGGTTCTTGGTAAACCTTTCCAAGGAGGGAATCTCTGTGAAGAGGTCTATTCCAGGGCATTCCAGGAGACAGATAAGGGGAAACAAATTCCCGAGAACGGACTGAAAGTCTGACTTGGTTCAACTTGTGCATAATTACATTCATTTATCAATCATAATCCATGCGTGGTTTTTCTGTTATAAGCATATATCTACCATTTCTTATCAAAACACTGCACAGACATTCTTATACTGTAATATATGTCATCCTATGAATTTCAAGATGCGATATGAAAAACACTTATCATAAATAACACCAGAAGTGGGTGCAACTGCTGAGAGGAGTGCTCGTTTCCACCCAACCGTAGGCTTAGCGACTCCCAGTGGATTTACCACCAGCCACCCCTGAGCTGAGACCACGAGATGTGAGACTACATCTCCGTTTTCCAGTGACGAGGAGCGAAGGTTTCAATCCTTCCTCTCTGCTATCACTCACTCTGCGTATTGCCAGAGTTCCCCTCTCGTCTTCCCCCTCAAATCGCTTCTTCCCCACGCCTTATCCTCTTGCGAGGTTGCGTGTGGCACGATTACCCTCACATTGATCAGTACTGATGGCTCTACGGATAGGCGGTTCACCTCCCCATCCCTCATTAAGCCATCAACCTGCCAGCCTGCAAGGCATTAAATTCAGGGCCAGCGAGCCGCTTTTTGTTCTCCGGGCCAGTGGAGTCCAAATACGGTATTCATTCTCGGTGGAAGTTAACGCCACCTTTCCAAGTGCCCTCCACCACCATATTGGTATCTTTTTTTTCACATCCCCTCTCAACAATCCTGCAATAATTCAAAAAATTTTCACATTCATTGACCTTTTCCTCAAGGTCCATTTACATCACATATTCACATTTACGAGTTCGCCATAGTTCTTGGCCAGTCCAGTTATATTTACAAGCTGGGGGAAATAGGGTGTTACATGTGGTTTATTATATATTGTTCTCTGAATATTTGTATTGTTTTTTTATGCAAGTATTGATTTCTTAACAAGTGGTATCATATCACTTTCCTTGGTAGACATTGTGGGCAAATATTTTTTATTTTTGCAGTTTTTTTTTTTCAGAGAAGGAAAAAAAGAGGGTTGCAACATTCCAGAAATTTCCGGTATATTTTTGTGCAAAATTTGTAGAAACGGATTGTATATCTGAGTTCCTCTCATAAAAACACCCAAGTTGAAAAAATAAATCATCTGAAACGAATTCCGAGAAGTCAAGATATTGAAGTTTTAAAATCTACAATTTTTCAGGGTTTTTTCTATGGGAGACGACGTGATTTTTTTTTATTTCTGTAACAGTTGGAGGCCGAATTTTCCCAAAAAAATTAAATATCTGAGTTCCTCTCACAATTTCTCCCAATTTCAAAAAACAAATCAGCCGAAACGAAGTCCAGGAAGTGAAGTTATGATCATTTTAAATTCAACATTTGTTTAGGGTTTTCCAGAAAAAGCTGTGATTTTCCGCCATAACTTATTGTTCTATTTTTTGGGTTTTTTCATGATGGTTGCGGAACCGAAGAGTTCATAGGGTGATCATATGTCTATTTCCTCTCAAACCCTCAAAGAAATTCGACAAATTACTGAAGCATTCAAATCCCAATTGTATGACACATTGGATGCTAGATTGCATGACCTTGCAAATGGTCTCAATGATAGTTTTCGTAGTATTCAAGATTCATTGGATAGCATGCAAGAGCGATTTATTATGGCGGACATTAGGGATGAATATAATCAAGAAATATATGCTTGGTATGATTTTTAGGCCAATTTTGATGATTGGTATATGGATAGTTGTCATTTTTGGGATGACAACCACTTTCATATTTTATTTGATGACTCTAATCCTCCTTCTGTAGAGAGAATCAATGTGACAAATTAAGAGCCAATGATTATTATCAGTGTCCATCATGCATATTCTACAGTGGTATTATTCCTTCCAGATTCTTCTACGACCCTTTTCCACTATGTGGATGGATCTTCTTATTTGTATCCACATGACAGGTGTCAGTCTTTGGAGTATCATTTTGAGTTGGTTATTGGGTTCCAAAATATTCCACACGGAGTTCACATGAGCACTTGGACATGGGACCCGGGCTTATAATGGTGGTTGGAATACTTCAGCATGGTGGCTTTCCTTTCTACATGGGACCTTGGTTCTCCAGTCTTCTTCAGCATTATGGTCCACAATTATCCATGGGACCTTGGTATATAGTTGTACATCAAGCATTGAGGACAACTCTTTCATAAGGGGGATGGGATGTAAGGTAGCTAGAGAGGTAGGGGTTAGGGGGGGCAGAGGACCCACAATGATAATATTGGAGGCCATTCAATGTAAGGTGGACTAGGTCCGCTATATTATTAAATAAGGCCCACTATGGTAGTTAGATATAATAAATGGGTAGTTAGATATAATAAATGTAAGATGAATTCTTAGAAGGTTCTACTTCTAGAAGATTCCTCCTCTAGAATTTTCTTAGGTGATGGTAGCACTATATAAATGGGTTCAAGAAATGTAATGGGATATGAAGAGAATTACTGTATTTGGAGCTGAATCTCAATAGGAGGATGCCCACTCGAAGAGGCAAGTGAACAGGAGAGGATCCCTTCCATAATAGGATCCATTGTATGGTGTTGCTCTACCTCAAGGGTTTGATAATAATAAAGTGTGGTTTCTTATATAGTGTTGTCTGAATCTTTGTATTGTTTCTGTATGCAAGTATTGGGTTCTTAACATAGGAATTTACTTTTTTCACATGTCATATGACTAGAGCATCCATTGTCAATATACCAAGTGTCTTTTTTTCTTTGAGCTGACAACACTAATCCACACTTGTTATCTTCAGTCTTCTTCCAAACCTTGACATTTTTCAGCTCTATGATTTGAATCTGGCTTATAGTTTTTTAAGCATCAGTCTGCAACTTTATGTCCATAACTATGGCAGATGTAACATTATGGTTCATTGAATAAAGGATCATAACGATTGTTATGTGTAATATGCGTTCTTTTCCCAGCCATCACATGATTTGTAGTCTGTGGTTGTTTGTTACTTGGTTGTCTCATTCTATGTTATGGCAGATATTTATTCCTTGGTTGTCTTGATTGCTCATGTCCAAAACTTAAAGAACAATTTATAGCTTTGTGGCCAAAGTTAGAGCAGTGAAAACAATATCCATAGAAAAAATCTTTGTACCTGGAAAATGATTATATTCTTTGAGAAGGTTGATTTCTTCCATGCTAATGATTTCCTTGAGAAAAGGGTGTATTATTTCTTTGTTCTATAGATTCAGTTCTGGTAGCTTTTCCTTCACTCCTCCTTAGCAGATGATTCTCTTCCTTTGTTTCTGCAGGTTTGTTTTTGTCAATGGTTGTATATTTGACAAACTTGATGGATTCTTTGTTGCTTGGATGAACACTACTTCATCCCTCTTCATAACCCAAACTAGTTTTCAACTTTGAATTCCTTTGCTGATTCAGAATGGAGGCTAATCCTTCTGAGGCTTTAATATTTGTCAGATTATGATGATATAAGGCCTGAAATTTCTCTAGATCTTTTCTAACAGACACTACTTCAGCTTCCAATTTTTCACCTTTTGTTTCGACTTCCTTCAATTGTTGTTTGAGGATGTCTTCAATATTCTTAGTTTCTTCTAACTTAACTTTCAACAAAGTAATTTATTCAGATGGTTCATTGCATTTTTTCTCATACCTGAGCAATAATTGTTTTTGTTTTTTTTTCTTTTCTCTGAGTTTATCAGTCTCTTCCATGGAACTGACAAGTTCTCCTTCAAGATCTACTACTACTTCAAAATCAACGAACTCGCTTACTATATATTAAGTGTTTAGATATTCTAAATCTATTAGCATCATATCATTTATTTTATCTTCAATAGAAGAGTAACTGCTTTCATCATCTAAGGGATCATCATCATTGTTTACACAAAGGCTTTTCTTCTTAAAAATATTCTCTTTATAGACCTTCTTGTGTTTTTGCTTCTCTTCATCGTCATATGTCTGATCCTTTCTTTTGTGAGGACACTTAGATTCAAAATGACCTATTTTACCACAGTTGAAACATTTGAAGGGCATTTTACCTTTGTATTTTCCTAATCCTTTCTTCAGTCTTCTCACAAAATTTGCTTCAATCTCATCTATATCGAAGTTTGTGTTTTTATCTACTTTAAAAGATGCCTCTCTTGTAGTGGATTTACCTTTGGTGATTCTCATTTCATAAGAAATTAGGGTTCCAAGAAGTTGATCTAGTGTCAATGTTTTGAGATCAGCTATTTCATCCATAACAAAGACCTTTGAGTTAAATCTATCAGGAAGAGATCTTAATATTTTCTGGACTAGAAAAGATTCATCTATCATTTCACCTAGGCCTTTCATAGTGTTGACAAGTTATTCTATATGTAATAAGTACTTACTGATAGTTTTGTCTTCATCCATCTTTAACTGCTCAAATTTCAGTCTGTGAGTCTAAAGTTTTGCATCTTTCACCTTTGCATTACCTTCATAACTACTTATCAACTTGTTCCACATAACTTTTGTTGAATCACAGTGCATGAATTTGACAAACTCGGCTTCAACAATTCCACTTAGGATGGCATTCATTGATTTTTCATTAAAGATAAACTTCATTTTATTATATTTTGAGTCCAAGACTACAGGCTTCACATATCGTGTTTCAACGACATCCCAAACATCAGCACCCAAAGACATTAAATGTTTTCTCATTCTTATTTTCCAAAAGGAAAAGTTTGTTCCATCAAACAGAGGGGGTCTATTAGTTAAACTTCCATCATGACTAGTCATGTTCAAGCTTATGGATCTAACTTTGATCAAAGGCACTGGATCTAATACCAATTGTTGGAAATATAACTGAGAGGGCGGGGGGTGAATCAGTTATGTATATAAGCTTGACACTTTTCTTTTTATTTTTTGATTCCTTTTAGATTATTATTTAATGTGTTGTTGATAACTTATCATGCATAGATATACAATATTTTATCAATCACACAGAATACACACAGACACTGATTTTCATGAGGAAACCCATAAGGGTGAAAACCTCTTCCTCTTAGGATGTTAATCAAGCTCCAACTTTCACATACATCATAGTCTTTGAACTCTAACTAAAATATGACACTACAACCTCTGATAGCAAGATACAACTTGCAGAGAGCACCAACTCTCAGATTTCTCTAGCACCAACTAGATGGAAGCACCAACTCCTAGAATATCTTCTAGCACCAACTAGAATTTAGAGGACTGCAATCCTCCCTAGCACCACCCTACCACCCTGATTGAATATTACAAAACTTTACTGATATGTCTCTGATATGGTCTGTTACAGCTCAATGTCTCCTCTTCCTTCTTCAGCTTCTATACTTTGTTTTGCTTCTTCATCGTTCAACTTCTATGCTTTTCTCTTTTTCCTCCTATGATCAACACTGCCTGTTGTTTAGCTTCTCTTCTACCTTTTATGCTATGTGTTTCCTATGCATCCCCTTCACTGTGCCACTGATCTCCCTTTCAGATTATGCACTGCGTCTCATCCTACCCACATGCATCACTCTCTTAGAGACACTCTTTCTCTTCTCTATTCTACATGTCTTTCACACATCGAATCGTCTGCTTGATCATCATGCGAACTCTTCATCTTCTCTGGTCATTATTCAAGGTTCTTTGGCTTCTCTGGCAGTTATCCTAATAATTTTTTTCTTCTCTATCAGTCGAAATTCTTTGTCTTCTCTGGCAGTTACAGCCAGTCATTTTTTTGGCTTCTTTGGCTTCTAAGTCCCTTCCTTCATGTGACCTCTGGTGGTGACCATACACCTATTCAAAAGGTTCTTCGCGTTCTTTGTCTAGCAAGCACTAGCTCCCTATTTTTCAATATGAACTTGGGCGATTAACTTCACATGACCACGTGATTGTGGGCATGAGCTCTCTTCTCATTAGCCCTTTGTCACATGTGACCTCAATCTACGTTATTTCATAAGAAAATTATTGCGGGTGCATCCAACAGTGGTTTGGGATTAACCTCTTTTCTCCCCTCCATCTACCTCCAACTGCCACATACTACTTCTCTGATACCGTGATTTCAATTGTGGCTTGCCCTCAGAAAATTAACTTCCGAGCAACTTCTGATCCTGCAATCAGTTGTGATCTTCAATCTCACGGTCTCTGAGAGATTCCCTCGATCAACGGTTTTGATCTATTGTCTTTTCCTGCCTTTTTTCCTCCATCCACGTGCGATCCTTAGTCTCAACGACCAAGTGACAAGTGGCCCTCCAAACCAATGGATGAGATCTATTTCACCTTTCAAGCTTTGGGAGTCTCGATTCTCAAACTCTACTTTCTCCTGGATCATTTCACCCGGAGTCCACGATCTAGCAACGTGTGGTCTTCTCGAATCAACAGTCACAATCCCTTCGGGTATTCAGGGTTCAAAAATCTCAACCTTCCTTTGCTTTTCCCTAAAGCTAACAATCCACTGATGCATGTCCCTTTCGGATCAATGGTCACAATCCTTTCACGTCTTTGGACTTCATAATTCTCAAGTCTCAACTAGAAACCCTTGAAGTGAGATTTCTCTAAAATCTCAGATCAGCTGAGACGTACTCCCCTTGACAATCAATGGTTGAGATTTGTCTTCGGTGATTTTCACGTTCTCCCCATCCACAAACTTCCAAAATTGTGGATCTCGCGCCACCTGTCCTCCTCGACGATGAACGATCCCAAACCACTTTGGGACTTCAGAACTTTGGGCAAGTGCTAGTGGTAAATCTCCCGAAGTAAAACTCCCAAAGTGACGTCACTTACTTACGTCACTTGATGACATGTCATCAGCCTAGTAGCTGCCATGTGTCACTCAGATTTTTTATTTTCACTTACCTAAATGTTGAATCAACTTGACACTTGTCATTGTCTGATTTCACCACGTTGCCTTGCTGACGTAGCCTTGCTAACGTGGATCCTCATTCACTTCTGTACTTCAGCCTTTGGGACTTTGGGTATTTTGACTTTTCAATTCGCCAATTCTTCCGAAGTGAGAATCCCTGAACAGTAACCTCCTCGCAACTTTTAGACCCGAACTAAATGTTGCTTGTCAATCATGTTCTTATATTGATGGCTCAATCTTTCTGCAATGGTGTTTTTCTAGCTTATCATGTCCTTCCACTTTAAAATGATCTGACGACTGACGTTTACTCTGTCTCTCCAGCTCTCCGAACTTTGGGGATTTTAGATCTCAAACTAAAACTCTCGAAGTGATTTCTTCAAAGCGTAACTTCCTCACATCTTTAGACCCAAAATGAATGTTGTTCATTGATCAAGATCTTAGATCAACGACTCTTTCTTATCATGTCCTTCCACTTAAATCAATCTAACGACTGACGAAAATTTGGATGATCAAATTCTCAATCGTTTTTCCCCGCTTATCCTATCCTTCCATCAATTCAATCTAACGGTTGTTGGTCCTATGGATCGGTGATCCAATGGCCACTATCTCTCTCCCTCTTGAGCTTCTGATCTCTCCAACTTATAAGGTTTTCTAAGTGTTCACAGGTCTCGACCTTTGCTTCTCTTGCAAGTTCATCTCTTGGACCTCGTCTACACTTCTGAAAATTGTTATCTCTTCTAATCTTTCTCGTCTTCTGCGCTCTCAAGGTTTGGTTCACTGTTGTTCTTTCCATCAATGACAAGAACATTCTTCCTGTAAACATTCCAACAACAAAGACATAATATGTGGCGCCTGCAAAAGAAACAAAGGAGAATGTGTGGCTTAGGAAAATAATTGATGATTCACAGGATAAATAGGTAAATTATACTCCTCTTTTGGTCTACAATAGTTATGCAATCAAGTTGGACAAGAATACCATATTTCATGATCACACTAAGAACATCAACACAAAGTACTACCTATTTTGATATCATGTAGAAGCCAAGACTATTTACTAATAGTTTATTTGTTATTAAAAATAATTTATAATATTTTTAAAATTAAGTATGTTTGAAGAACTAATCATTTCACATAGTTGATCTACTACTTTAAATTTATTGAATATTATTATAAATGCAAATATAAATATTATTTTATATATTATCTCCCTTTCATCTTGCCATTGTATTTCAAGTATTGGAGAAGTTATTTTGAGTTGAAAAGGATCATGTAGATACAAAATTTATTAATAAAGAGTTAATACATTTAACACACCAGTTCATGTGGAATAATATGTGTGTGCAAGAGATGGAGGTGAATACATGGCTTATGCCAAGGAGCCTCATCCCCATATCATTTCATCCACTCCATGATGTTCTCCACTCTAAAAATATGGAAAAATGGTATAAGTCGTGTAATCTCCTTAAGAATCCTCTATTGATGTCGTTGAATCATGAAAAATAATCATGCTCACTCAACATTGTTTATTTGAAACAAATCACATATCTATGTAATAACCCTTTCTTGTTGTCACTCCACATCACCAATATAGTGCCTTCTAGGTCCCACCCTGTCTGGTTGTCACTCCACATCACCAATATAGTGCCTTCTAGGTCGTAGATGGGAAATGGGATCATTTGAATTAGAAATTTGAATTAGACTCATAGGTTGATGGAGGCATATCCCTAACAATACCAACATCTACAAGTAGTCAATCATACTAATTGATATATTTAGGCATGTTATAATTTCATAATTGATATATTTAGGCATGTTATAATTTCATATATTTAGGCATGTTATAATTTATATATTTAGGCATGCATGCACATTAATAGAAAAACATTTTCATTAAATTTGGTCTTATAATATAGAATTCAAAAGTGTTGATATCAATGCTTCCAAAGTTAACATTTATGAATATCAATGAAGCCACTTCTATCAAAACCAATATGTTGTGCCATGTAAATTTATTCTTAAAACTCCCCATAAGATAAGGTGTATTTTGCATCTATTTGATGGGCTTCCCATCAATATGAGGTTTTAAGGGAAAGGGAATGGAAAATATAATTCATTTTGGCAATGGGTGAAATGATTTCATTGTAGTCAATGCCTTATACCTAGGAAAACCCTTTGGTTGATCACTAGGGCTTGTGTATGTCAACACCACCACATATGGCATACTTAGTTCTGCAAACCCATTTGTATATCACAAGCAAAATGGCTCTAAAAGTAGAAACAATTTTCTCATATAGAATGTTCTTGAAAACACATTCTCTTTAAAAAAAAAAACATTAGCTAAAATGTTGATTGAATGCAATATTTATGCCTCTTTGAAGTTTGATAAACATGAATTAGAGGGAAGTTTCTATAGAAATCTGAACACAAGATGAAAATAGTAATGTTTGTAGAAACAAACCACACCAATGTCACTATAGAGCATGAAACATTAGCTAAAAAATGCACTAAAAAGGGAATTTAGTTGACAAAGCTATATCCCTTTCAAAACTAGCATAAAATTCCAAATTACAAATGGGGAGGGGTCATTCACAAGTGACCCATAGTAGGGTAAGATAGTACCACATGGTAGATCACTAGACTGATAATGTCGTAACCATTGTGTGGCACTAATGTGACAAGTAACTTGAGATGAGGTACACACATGGCATTGGTGATGTCATGCGTTGACATGGAACTTATGTTGTGGTAGGGTGCCACATGAAAAGTAGAGATAGGCCCATGTAGAAGTGTATGCATGAATAGGTGGTCCATTCATGGTGGGTCCACATGATGGCCTAATTTTGGATGATGTCTACATGGCATAATGAAGTGGTAATCTATATGTTTGAGTGGTCAATAGGCTAAATTTTAAATATTGTGATGCACTACTCCCTCAAATAAATGTTTTAAAATATGATATTCCATGTGGGATAACACCATGTGTAGAGGGTAGAAGAAGAAAAATGATGCCATGATTAGTCATATCCAATAATGGTGCAATGGAAGCATGGTGGGACCATAACCCACAGGTCTGAGGATTGAAACCCAACTCTGATACCATATGTAATATACCCATATTTAAAATATAAATATAAATACAATTTCCTTATCTGCAATATGTAGTTTCACCATTACCATATGAAGACATGTTCCATTAAGTTATTTGGCTTCGATATCATGTTTTTAATTTTGCAGGTTGGCATGGTATTTCACTTCAAGTTTGGTTCGATGGCATCTACACTTAGATCAGGTGTTAATCAAACCTAGGCCTAGGCCAAACCCAGGTATGCACACTCTCTAGAGGTAAAATGAAATCCACACTCGACCATTGTATTACATAACCATAACTAGATCTATTATTGTATATCATGGTGTATATTCACTTTAGTCATGTTGTACATACTTGTGTTCTTGGAAAGGATGATTATTTCTTGTTATATTGTTGGGCCAGAGGATTTTTTGATTGATTTCATGGAGTTTTTGGTTTTACATGCTACGTATTGATTGACTTTGCTATAAATCTCTATAAACGTTGTTAGAAAATAATTTCCACTACCTTAGAAGACTTTAGATTAATGTAAATTGGATGGTTTGGTAATAGTTGTGTATAAGTGTCATGGGTTTGTTTGAAAGAATAAGAATTGGGTTCCTAGGAATTGTCAAAGGCACTTTATCTCGTTATTCATTGGAACTATTGGGTGGTGAATCTATTTCTGCATGTTTTCCCTCTAACTAGGTGATGGATTAACTATTTGATTGTCCAAATTAACATTTTCATTGACCCTATGAGTAATTGAGTTCAAGGAAATAATATACCTTTTTTTTTGGCACTAGCTAAATGGATTATCTTTCACCTTTCATTATATTAACTAGAACGAGTTTAACAAATATTTTCTAGATTATGAGACTGTCATCATTCATCATTGTTTGGATATATAACTTATGAGAATATCATTGTGGGAATAGTATATGATGTGGTTATTTGAATGATATATGAATGTTGGCACATTTTCACTTGTTGCCCATTATACAATCTTAAACCTTCCTTTATACCTCCTATAACTTGGTCACATTCACTGGATTTTGGCATTTGAATGAATTGTTTTTTGACACATACTTGTGGCACAACTACCTACATAATTGAGAAATATCCCTTCATTGGATATTTTTCTATCAATATAGTATACGTTTGAGTAATCTAAGGTTATTCATGGTTTTATAAGAACATGTATTCACCCTAGTTGAAAATTGGTTTTTAGTTTAAATGCTCACGATTGGTGAATGAAATCCCATTGCCTTGCCGGCCTAGTGATATAAATATACTTCCTCAAATTCTACTTAGAAAATATTTCTAGTCACATGATACATCATATGGATTCTCCTTAGCAGACATTTTGCTAATTTATGGTTTTCAACGATTTCAAGGCAAGAAATCTGCCTCAAAATGACAATTTTATTCTTATGATATTGATAAATGTCTATCACTAAGAGGTGTTGTCCAGGGAATAAACCTGCAAAAATCTTAGCATGATCTATCAAATGTTGAAATTTCGTTGATCTGTGTAGAGATTGTTTGGTGAGGAATGAAATAATTGATGAAGGATTGATTCCCTTAGCTTTCCTAGCGTCAGAAATATCCTATTGTACCTATGGTTTTCATTGGAACAACATAATGGAGAAAATAACAATTATCTCATATGAAACATCAATATGCGAGTTTCATTTTGTCCTGATGTTTGTTTCAACAAGTTAATGCATCTGTTATTCTATTTTTGGGAAATATGTGCACCATTCTAAAATCTGATATATTATCTTATCTGAGATAGTTCATGGTGTTTAACTTACTATCAAACACCATTTTGTTTGTGTTTGACTATTTTCTAAAAATCTCTATTTATTTTTTTCTGGATTTTTGCTTTGGACCTTGTAATTTTGGCATTCACTTTTAAATTTGACCTCTATTATTGTAAACTTGAAGTGAAATACCATGCCAACCTACAAAATTAAAAACATGATATGGCAGCTAGATAACTTAATCGAACATGTCTTCATATGGTAATGGTGAAACTACATATTGCAGATAAGGAAATTGTGTTTATATTTATATTTTTAATATGGGTATATTACAACTTTTTCTCTAAATTAATTCCATAACGTAAATAATAAAGTTTTAGGAAACAAATTCATTCTTCTATTAGCCATGAATGGCTTATATATATTATTACAATCAAGAACTTGATAAAGTAAAAAAAATCTAACATAGATGATCTTCATAGACATAATTAACTACAAAAAATAAATGCATCGAGCTAAAGCTCAACATGCTTAAGTTTATTAATGGATAGAATCAAGCAGTGACACTTTCCACTATCCTAACTATACATGACTTATCGTATCATCCCTATTTAAATTGAAAGTGTCCCCACTTTCTCTAATAGCTATGGGAACTATGCTAAAAATGATGATTATGAAAAACATTTGCCTTGAGTTGAGTGTTGAACTTGATGCCCAATAAGATAGGGATGATGTTTCTATTTTTTAGTGGAATGTGTGCACATGTCCAACAAGCTATCTTTGGAAAATGGTGGCTAGGAGTCTAGAATATTATATGTAGGATGCACAATCTGCTTTTCATCCTCCAAAAGAGTAGGCTTATACAATTTTAGATTTTGGACATTGATAAAATCATGGATACCTAGTTAAGGAGGCAAGTCCAAATGATACATGTTGGCATTAATACAATGCAAGATCATATAGATCCCATAGCATAGTAGTTTGAGTTTTTGGTGTTGAAGATCCTTGAAACATTGTTTATTTAGCTACAACCAAACATGATCATCCCTTCTAAAATTAGACTTGAACTTGAGGGTATTCCTTAAGAGTTTTATTGCATTGTTGAGAGGGAACCAATGCTATAGCTAATTTGGAATGTAACTTTGTGATGATCTGAATGAAAAGAGGAAACATTATACTATTCCTTTTGTTGGTGTGCATTGATTATAAGTGAAAGAGTAATTGGAACTTCATGGGGAGCAAGTGGTTGATAACCAAAATGGGATTCAAATGGAGAAAATCCAGTGGAGGCATTGATAGATAGATTGTAGTTTCTTTGTAAAACATGAATATAATCTTACCATATCTTATTGTGGGAATAGTATATAAAAAAAGTATACACTTAGGATTTGATTTACAACGTCAGTTTGGAAATACAATTAAGGGTGGAAAGTTGTAAAAATATTGAGTTGACTTCCTACTAAGTGCCACAATGTTGTCCATAAGGTACCGATGAAATGAGAATTGTGATCTAAGACAATAGTGAGAATTGTGATCTAATACAATAGTGAGAAACATGCCAAAATTAAACCTCACATGAGTGAAGAAGAATTGAGCATTGTGTTGAATAGTGATGTCTTTTGTACATGGTACAAATATTGTCACTTTGGAAAAGCAGCAAAAAAATACTAGAATGTAATCATTCTTACAAAGTCATGGGTAAGCCACTAAAAAATCAAGAGAGATGTACTCCCATGAGTGTGAAGGAATTAGTAATGGGACATACAAACCTTGTTTGTAATGAGTGGGCTTACTAGTGCCAGAGAGAGAAAATTGGCAAATAAAGGACTCAATTTAACATTGGATGGATGGCCAAAAAAGATACTTCTATAGATTTTGAGGGTTTTAACTTTGCTAAAATGACCACCATAGAAAGAGGTATGGGATTCATGGATAATAAGGTGGTGATATGGATTCTAGGGTACACTAAGATTATTAAGACAATACAAACAACCATCAGAAACAACATAATCTAGAAAAGGGGCTTAATTATTTTCACTGGGATGATGGACTACATGACATATGGGATTAAAGAAAGGATCAATAGCATATAAATATTACCACTCTTCATAGGTAAAAAAATTAGCATTGAGGATGTTTAGTAACTAAGGGCATGACTCAACATATAAATAACTCTATTTGAAATCATTTTTATATGTCTAATCATGAGATGAAAATATTGTATATAAGACACATATTTGAGATGATGTTTCTCTTGAATATTGGACTAGGAGTTCAGAAATGTTAAGGGATGATAATTTTAGTGTAGGATGGTTTCTTTGTATAGAAAATAAGGACACCACTACTTCAATGCCTACACCAAGGCATAAAATCATTTTTCGTATATACTATACTGCATCATGGATTCATTGAATATTTTAGAATGGTAAACCACAAGTCCTTGTTTAATAACCATGCCAATGGCATACTGGAATACATTGATTTCTATTTCAAAAGGTTTCTAAAAATTTTCAATACATAACACTCGGTCAAAATATAAAGGACCAAGTTGTAGGCCTACATGGAAAGTGGTGGCTCAAATTAATTAATTCTCCTTAAAGGTGTATTATGTTAGAAACTTTGAAACCACACAAAAAGAAGTAAAGGTCACGAGGAGATGACGAATGACAAGAATTTGTCCTAAAATTTTGAAACCATGATAACTTTTCAAGGTTCTTAGACGAGAGGAGGAGCCTACATCCAAACTCCACCAAGGAGTATGCACACAAATTGTGGTAGAGTATGACTTGATGTCCAAAAGAAAGAGAGACCATGGAGGGTGGATTTGACCATGAAATAAATATGGAAGACCCTATACCCATGCCACACTAACAGCAAAGGAATCTCAAAAAACCACAAGAGAATGCATAAATTTAAGAACTACATTGAATGTTTTTACGCTTGGGGATTCTTAATCAGTTAGAAAAAAAATGAAATGACAAGTCTAACCACTAGATATGTTTCTAATTCATTTATTTCCCTCAAGGAAAATAGTAAAGAGCATACCTAGATTGGTAAATCGCAAAATTGTTGGTTGTGGAGCTTGATTATCTTCCCGATTTAGAGGTCTTTTTTCAATCGTATTTGGACCCCATTACCTGACAAGGGGTGTGGGGAGGATTCCCCCCCACATATATCTCCATAGAGGGGGTGAGAAATTTTGGAGCCCCCCTGTGGCGGGGGTTTGGGGGAAACTCCCCAAAAGAGAAATTTTTGGGAAAATTGCTTTGTAAAATATTGTAATTTCATAATCAATCTAGACCATTCACTATAAGGTCACAGATTTGATGGTAGAATTTATATTAGCATTTTTTCCCCTACAAGACAACCCTCTTTTATGATGGAATTTCATTATGGATGTGTATCTGAGTGAATATTGCATTCTGAGAGAGGAGACTGTGAGAGAAAGAAGAGGAAGTTACATTAGGTATGTTGTAGGTTGTATCCCTTCTATTGTTGGATAATAATAAAGGAAGGACCTAGCAATTTCCATGGTGGACGTAGCCCACACTGGGTGAACTATGTATATCTGTGTCTCTAATGCATTGTGTATCTTTTGTGTTTTATTTCCGCATTTGTTTTATTTTATTTCTCTACGGTCTTGTTTTTATAAAAACTAAACACAACCAAAAAGATAAATAAACATGGGACAATGTAGAAAATAATTATAAAATATATATAATAAAGTATTATACCACCTTTATTGAATCAATAGAGAGAAATGACCATATCATGGTAAACTAAATTTGTAATTGTTCACTTAGCTCAAAAAGGTTTAAAAACCATAAAGATATACTTGCACTCATGTCTACAACATAACTACTAGACCCTCTCTCAATCAACAAAGGAGAAAATATTCAAAAGAGATCTAATGCCATGTTTTAAAAATAGGATTTATATCAACAGAGGTTTAACACCTTAAGAAAATTGCTTATATATAGATTAAAAAATATGATGTTAATGTTTATGTGATTTAAACCCTCAAAAAATGAAATGATCTAAAACATGGAAATGATCAATACATCAAATAATTTACAAGAACATCTCTCATTTCTTTCCATCAACAAATGATCCTTCATGATCTTTAAATAAACATCATGGACCAACAAATGTTAAGCCATAGATCAAGTATTCTTAATATCGATAAGATGTTTGAACCCATGGATCACTCATGTGTACGAAATTATTGTAGGCATTGAATTAGTAAAGTACTAAGAACACTAATAAAACAAAATACAAGCAAATTGTAACCTAACATTACATGATATGAAGTTCAACTTAACTAGTTCATAGTGTAAAAATTCCCTAACATAAGGATCCCTTGTGGTTCCTAGACCACACTTGGTATGGGACCATCAACAAATCCCCAGAAAAGGAATATTTCTCTCACAAGAATTGTATGGCTTCCATTACGGGATTTTATGCCCTTCGAATGGGGGCCTTGTTAGTGGTCCAATTATGTTAACATCCATTTTTGGCACTGCAAAAAACATTTATGAAAATGACATGCAATATAGTGTAAAATACCACCACATAATAACTGAGATTAAAGGAGTTACCATCAAAAAATTATTTTAATATTTATTATTTTAATATAAAACACTCAGAAAATGGGTAAGAAGACATTGTTTACACACAAAACTGAACTACAATTTTATTAAACCGAGCACACATATTTATACATAAATTTTTCCCTCAACAACATAACATACTCATGAGGGAATATCTCAACCACACACACATAAATAGGATCTGATAGTTGGAGAAGATCTTCCAGGACAAACCAGATCTAACAAACCCAAACCAATCTCTAAAGTAAGCATTAATTACAACGCCCTCCCTTAATGCTTACATCACAAATAACAATATTGAAATCACATAAAAATATTTTTGGACTCTAATATCTGTCTAGTCTGGTCTTCATCAACATCTTGATCCAATTTTGAACCCTCGTAGGTTATTATCTTTCTCACCCATTCATTCCAGTTGCCACTTCATCCATATAAGAATCAATCGCTTATGACCATTGATGACGTATTTGTAATGATTGATGATTCTTGACATACATCGAAGAATAGTCTAGATATTGAGTCATTCTATTAACATACTTACATCTATCAAAATACATGTCTTGTCGCTATATTCACCAGATATCTAGGAAAGAGATCTATATATTGAATGTATCCAATAGTCAATCATACAATTTGACCTTTTTCACATACACAATGATCACAAATTGTACACACAACTAGTAGTCGTTGTTCTTGGAGAACCAAAGGACAAAAAGAAACACTAGATTATAAAAAAATGTAGACATAATTAAATCAATGATATGTTCTTATGGAAAAGTAGTACGTACAAACTACCAACTTAAATTATGTTACTCTATTCTATGACTGGTTCTTCATCATATAATTTTACAAAAAGTAATATTAATACATACTTATACTCACAACAACATAAGAAAGTGATCTGCTACTAATAAGATGAAAGTGTTTTAGTTTCCCTTGTTATAGTGGATTGATTGTTTGCACAATGTTTTCCTTTCTTTCCAATTACCACACTACTTCTTTGACAATGTATGTTCCTTTGAATATGGCGGGTGATATTTGAGACGAGAACCACAGTTGTTGTTAGAAAAAAAAAGATCATGGAGCAATAAATTAAAACAAATGCAGAAATAAAACATTGAAGATACACAATACAATAGAGACACAGATATATGTTGTTCACCCAGTGTGGGCTATATCCACTAGAGAAATTGTCATTTCCTTCCTTATTATTATCCAGCAAAATGAAGGGATACAACCTACAACACACTCGATGTAACTTCCTCTTCTATGTCTCACACACTCCTCTCTCAGAATACAATATTCATGATAATACATAGCCGAATTAAAATTGCCTCATAAAAGAGGTTTCCTTCCAGGAAAAAAAATCCCTAAAATAACTTCTACAGTCAGATCTATGACCTTATAATGAATGGTCCAAATCGACTATGAAATTACATTATTTTACAAGGCAATTTTTCCCAAAATTTCTCTTCGGGGGCTACAAAAATTGTCTCCACCCCCCTGTCGACAGTTGTGGGGGGGAAATCCACCCCCACACCCCCCCATTAGGGAATAGGGTCCAAGTACAGCCAAAACAAACCTCTGAATCAGGAAGATAATCAGGCTCCACAACCAACAGTTACAAAAACAGGCATATATGATGGCTTATATATGGCCCAAATTATTTATTTCCTATAGGTAAAGCACATATTAAGTGATTGGCAATCCTTTGCCTATTCACACAGATTGTGGCTCATATCTAAACAATGACCAATCTATGCAATATGACAATTATTATGGATATGTATGATAGTGATAACTCTCCTTGTATGCAATTCTTGCAACTGGTTGAGCTGGAAGCTTTGTCAATGATCTTTGATCTCAAGTGTAACTAATGTCCTTTAACTTTCCATTCTCAGATTTGTACTCTAATCACCAGGTGACTTTCCTTGTCTTTAATTTGTGACAGATTCTTATGGTGGATTGCACCTACAGGATCACGGGTGGATGGTTTATGGCAGTGACTTCTTTTCATTGGGGTTCAATAATTATTACACCAACGTAAATCTGATTTGGTTAAAAAGGAACATGTGCACAAAAACATACATTCTCTTCTTCTATTAGTGGTTCACAATCTCCTAACAATAATCTGAAATATAATCACAACGAAGAGACAACTAGTCTAATCAAATGATAGACAAACCATGGAATAATGTATTCTTACACACTCTAATATAATCCTACAGCAAGGAAGATTACAATGAGCTCATATTACATCCCCTCTCGTGAGAGAGTTGCGACTATCCTAGCTCTGATACCAACTTAGAAAATGGGTAAGAAGACATTGTTTACACATAAAACTAAACTACAATTTTATTAAACCAGACACACATATTATACATAAATTTTACCTTCAACAATATAAAAAAAACTCATCAGGGAATCTCTCAACCACACACACATTAATAGGATCTCATAGTTGGAGAAGATCTTCCACAACCAACCAATCTAACAAACTCAAACCAATCTCTAAAATAACCATTAATTCTAACAACAACATCGAAACTAAAATGATTAATATTTATTATTTTAATATAAAACATCAAAATTAAAATGATGAATAATGTTTTAGTATTATATTTCAACATCCATTATTTTAGTATTCAATTAAATTAATAAAATAATATTAAATATTTTATTAAAAAAAATATATATCAATTTTTAAAATCTTTTTATGATTTTCAATATTTTTTCTTAAATCTTTCATTTAATTTGAAAAAAAAAAAAACTTATAGTGTTTCTTTTTTCTATAATTCATAATTCAATTATTATTCATAGGGAAAAATAATTAACNTATATATATATATATATATATATATATATATATATATATATATATATAAGTCAAGTTATAACTAATAGATAAAAGTCAAGTTACAAGTAATGTTTGATGGAGCAATTATAACTAATAGGTAAAAGCTAATTGTTAAATGATGGTGATGTTTTTTTGCTAAATGCTTCTCGATTCTAGTTTTTTTTCTTGCAGTCAACGTCCTTTTACTTCCTATTATTTGGTGTATTTTTTATGAAAAAATTTCAATTGCCTAATATTTATGTAATTAATTATTAGTTTTTTTATTTTTTTTTCCATATTCTTATATTTTCTGAATTCAAAAATTTGAATTTGTTATTGGTCAAACATGATTGATGGGACTAAATACCCTCTTGTGGAGGGCTATTTTTTTTCACATAATTGTCAGACATTTAAATTAATTTTAAAAAGAATAAAAAATAAATTATTTTATTCCCTGAACTGTGATTTTGTCATTATTGTCATTATTGTCATTAATCCCTGGTCTCTAACAACAATGCAATCCAAGTTCTGGAAAACCAAGAACTAACATTGTAGTCGAAGCTCTAGCAGACCAGGACATCACCTTATCCCTCACTACGCCACTTCCTCACATCCTCACCACCTCGCCACCTGCTCACACCACCACCACATCCCCATCGTCGTGGACAACGCTAAGCCATTATGCTAAATATCCAAGTTAAGACTAAATATTGAATAGACCAATTTTATTGACAATGATATATGAAGATATAATTAAATTTTACACCACTTAATTCAAATGAGTTGGTTCCTAAATATATATATTTAATTTTCCATGACACCATATCTTCAAAGTAGAGATTCAGGCATGGAGATTCTCTAGATGAATGCTAATGTTTAAGGTTTTTCACTCATGCTGTGCACGTATGACTTCGCTCTTGAAAGTAGGATATTGGTGTTTGTCCTGGAGCATGAGTTCGCAGATGTTGCATGGTACCCTACTCAGCAAAAGGTCATTTATAGAGTGGACAACCGAGTGCATGTTAATATGCCTAGGGATAGATTAAAAGACTTCATAGGTTTTCTCCCTACTTTGACATATTTTCTATCTACTACCAAGGCAACAAGTAAGAGAATCCAAAATGGATACTCATGAAGATTGATATACATGTAGATATCAAAATCACCTCTAGTTGAGATATTCAAATTCAAATTTCTCTATTTCTCTTTGAATTTGCAAAGGAGGTTGAAGAACTACACATACAAAAATCAAATCAAAAGTATTACCTTACCAAGGACACACTCGAGTTTATGTCCTTTGTCACCACAATGTAAGAATTGAATCAAGAGCATTACGACAAACCGAAGTTCCTATGGGATGAAATCTACGATTTATAGTTGACATTCTCTTTTTACTTTTAGAAAACTACACTTGAAATCATAGGAATGAAAATATAGTTTTGTTACTGCATATTAATATTGTGTGTGTTTTGACCAGCATGAAACCCTAGAGCTCTGCAACGCAACAAACGCGATTTCTAAACACACTGACACATTGTCCCAGGACAACAGACTAAGCTCTGTGGGTGAAGGCTTCACGAGATAACTGAGAAGCCCGAATGAGTCCAAAAGAGGGGGGGGAACCCCCCCTCGTACAAAAATGTCACTTCCAATGATAGGAATGGAACCCATGCCAAAATACTTGCATTTGAGCCGCCGCCGCACCTACAAGATCAGCTTTTCACCCAGGAACAGGGGCTCAAGAAAGAAATGGACGTAGAACCCAGTACATCTCATCCAAAAGCTTCTCGAGGATGGGAACCAGGAAAGTGCATACTGCAAATGGACAAGCCCCCTCATTATCACATCAAATCAACATGGGTAGGGGAGCACACTCAGTTTATGATGGATCATTCTCTAATCGGAAAATTTTTAGGTCTATGGCCAACTGAACGAGACCTCACACACTGGATCAAGGACTGGTGGAACCCCAAAGGAGACTATGAAGTTCAGCTCAGCTCCAAGGGTTTCTTCACAATAATCCTATACAACCTCGAAGACAAGGACATAATCTTTGACAATGGACTGTATTTCTATAACTCGATGGGATTGTTTTTGCGATTTTGGACAGACAGATTCAGCCCAGAGAAAGAGGACTTTACAAGAGCGCCAGTATGGATTCGTCTGTACTCACTTCCCCAGGAATTATGGCTAGAATAAATACTCATGGGTATCGAGAACATAGTGGGGCACTATGTAAAGGCATCAGAGGCTACAAATATGAGGAAGTACACCTCATATGCTCGCATCTGCATATATATGGACATTTAAAAGGCTCTGCCAGGATCAATTACTCTAGAATATCAGGACGACGACTGGAAGCAAACAATCAATTACGAAAACATCCCCTTTAGTTGTAGGAAGTGTCACGAGCATGGCCACCTCTTTAGAGACTTCCCTCTGAACGCTCCAAGCACCAAGGCTAGCGATAGTAAGAAAAAGGACGACTTCACCAATGTCATAGGTAGGCAAAAAAATCCACCAAGAAAACAGAACCAGAGCATGACCCCAAAGGTTTCAACCAAAATTCTTATGACGTTTTGAATCAGTTGCCAGAAGAGGAGGAAATACAAAACCCTCATCAAGAAAAAATCCAAGCGAAGGGTAAAGGCCCAGAGGAACCCAACCTGACTCAAGCCAAAGAAACAACCCAAGAAGCTCAAACAAGTATAGACAGAGACACCACCATGCAGATGGATGAAACAGATCTGGAGGACATAGATCTAGAAAAGATGGAGGAAGCTCTTAACCAAAAAGACCTGCAACACATCTCTGTGGACCAACTCAGTAAAGTCCATAAAGTTTTCAAAAACTCCACGGCATGATCTATGGCAAGGATGGGAATAACTGCAGACCCAGGAATAGAATCTAAGAGGGCAACCAAAAAAAACAAAAGAAGGGGATGCAAAACAGTTCACCAGCTTATCAAAGAAGCAAGAAACCTGCTAATAAACTCAGGACAGATACATCAGTTATCGGAGGGATACCTCCACCCCCCCCGCCTTCCTCATGATGAAGACAATTACTTGGAATATTAGAGGGCTTAATGGTAGATCCAAGAAAAGGATCCTTCGAGATTGCATCAAAGATGAAAACCCAGATGTCCTACTCCTACAAGAAACCAAATGTGCAGGATAGGACGCTGAAAATATCTTTAGACGAAGCTAGAAGGGTTGTGAATTCTTCCATCAAGATTCTGTGGGAGCTTCGATTATCCATTCTTTGGAACCCACATATTGTCACTCTGCAGCAACCCTTCTCCACGAATGGTACTCTCACGGCTTATTTCATGGTAACAGGATCTACCAAGGAAGGAGCCATCACAAACGTCTATGGACCGCAGACCGCACAAGAAAAGGAAAGCTTCATACAAAAACTACAACATGTCAAAACCCTATTGAATATGCCCAACTGGATCATGGGTGGCGACTTCAACATGATCCTAACGTTGGAAGAGAAAACTCGAGGAACCAAAAGGCTAGAGAAGGACAACGGTAAGTTCAAAACCCTAATAGATCAGTTAAATATGGTAGATATGGAAACCCGAAATGGAATTTTCACTTGGTCCAATCGAAGATCCGAACACCAACACGTTGCATGCAGATTAGACCATTCCTTAGTAGCAGAAACCCTTCTTGAGGGTGACCTGGCAATGGAAGCAAACATAATGCCAAAATCAGGGTCGGATCACTGACCTATTGTCCTTTTTCTGGATCCTGGCATTATTCCTAGACCTAAACCCTTCTTCTTTGAAAATTTTTGGCTCTCTCACCCAGACTTCCACCAGCTGGCACATACCTGGTGGATCCAGGCTGAAGTGGAACATGGTACTCACATGTACAAATTCCAACATTGCCTCAAAAATTTCAAGCATCAACGGAAGAGCTGGAACAAGTCCATCTTTGGAAATATCTTCCAATGGTAGCAGGAAATTGAACATAGGCTCAGAGACCTGCAAAGAACCTTCATCTCAGGAAGAAAAAATCCAGATCTAGTGAAAGAAGAAGAGAAAATACAAGCAGAAATGGAGGAATCTAGTGTCAGAAATCCAGATTTCAATGGCTTAGAGAGGGTGAGAGAAACACAAAATTATTCCACAGGGCAATGGTGCACCGAAAATACATCAACCGCATCACTCAACTGGAGGACGCTCAAGGCACCCCTATAAGAGAACATGACCAAATAGTGGAGGAACTCAACTCTTACTACAAAGACCTTCTCACGGAAACCATCGAGAATATGGAAGAAGCAATCCAAAAAATAACGGATCACATACCCTCGTTGGTCACCCCAGAGCAGAATGAAGCACTCCTTCGTCCCATCACTCAAGTTGAAGTGGATCAGGCTGTAAAAGAAATGTCCCCAGGAAAAGCATCTGGATTGGATGGCTTCACCACGAACTTCTTCCATTGCTGTTGGGATCTAATTAAGGAAGAGGTCTAGATGGTTGTTGAGGAATCTAGAACGTCTGGTCAAGTACTCTCTGCACTTAATGCAACTTTTCTTACTCTCATCCCCAAGGAGGAGCATGTTACTCATCCCAGGCAGTTCAGACCAATATCTCTCTGCAATGTCATTTACAAAATAATCACAAAGGTCATTGCCACTCGCCTTAAGCCAATCCTACCTTTTATTATCTCCAAAGAGCAAGTTGGCTATGTGGAAGGGAGGCAAATCATGGATAGTGTTATTCTGGCTAATGAGGTGATCCACTCTTTGAAAATGATCAAGATACCAGGTATGCTTATTAAACTCGATCTCTCAAAATCTTTTGATAGAGTCAGCTGGAAATACTTACGCTCCATCCTAGAGTCCTTTGGTTTTGATAAACTCTGGGTCAATTGGATTCTCAAGCTCACCTCCTCAGCCTTTTTCTCCATCCTGGTCAATGGGATACCCTCCCAACCCTTCTCGTCTGCTAGAGGAATCAGACAGGGTGACCCTCTCTCTCCCTTCTTCTTCCTGCTTATGGCAGAAGGGCTAGGGAAATACATCAAAGAGGTGATTCTGGAGGGCTCCCTCAAAGGATTGCCCCTTCATAACATCCATCTGGCACCTTCGCACAGTCAGTTTGTCGATGACACTCTCCTAATGAACACCCCTACTGCACGTGAAGATAAAAAGCTAAACTCTATTCTCTCTGACGTAACGGAAGCCTCAGGCATGCTCTTAAACCTGGACAAATCCAAGCTTTACTTTTTCAATACGTCGGTCACAATATAGAACCACCTTTCTAGACTTCTAGGTATATCCAAGAGCTCCCTTCCTTCCATCTACCTCAGCATACCCCTCACAGGGGAGCCGGTGCACTCCATTTCATGGGATAGCCTACTCCTGTCTATCTCCCACAGGTTAAATAACTGGACCTTTAGACCTCTAAATATTGTTTCTAGACTGGTGCTCCTCAAGTCAGTCCTATAGGCACTACCCACCTACCTTTTCACTTCTCTAGTAGTGCCTATCTCGGTAATACGAGCAATTAGGAGCCTCCAAAGAAATTTCCTATGGCATGATCACCAAGCTAATAAAAAATGGGCATTGGTTGGTTGGGATAAACTTTGCAAACCCAAAAAGTTTGGAGGACTGGGTCTCCATGATCCAGGAAAACTCAACCAAATCATGGGGGACAAAATGTGGTGGAGATGGTTACAACATCCGACAGAACTTTGGGCACAAATTTGGAAACAAAAGTATGCCCCGAATACACAAACCAATCAATTAATCAGATTCAATGACCATATCCAAGGATCCAACATCTGGAATAAGGCCTGGCAAAATCGCCCTCTCATTCATAAGTATGCTTTCTGGGAAGTTAGAAATGGAGAAAGCGCACTATTTTGGCAGGACTCGTGGCAATAGATACCCCCCCTCAGTGACTTGGAAGATCTCATTCCTCTCAAGTGGAAGCTCCATTCAGATATCTTCAGGAAAGTTGGAGATCTTTGGAAACTGACCCACAGGGACCAACCCTGAAGATAGTGGAAAACAGAGAGAACGAAATTACAACTCACGGAAGACACGGATCTTCAAACCTGGAAAGAATGCACAACCCATCAAAAAATACCAATCAAAGAGGGACCGAACATCCTTAGATGGGGACACTCCACTACATGTATGTTCTCAGTTAATGAATCCTATAACTTGCATGGAAACTATCAAAATTAAAGTCCAGAAATAATCTGGAGAAAAATATGGAAAGGCATCCTATGGCCCAAAGTCTTCATTTTCCTTTGGCTCACAGCTCAAAATCGTATCCTCACGTGGGATAATATTATAAAAAAAGGCTTTATAGGGCCCTCCAAGTGTACCCTATGTCATCAAAGAGAGGAAACCATGGAACATCTCTTTAACAACTGCCACTACAGTCAACAGATTTGGGATTGGGGAGCACAAGCTATGAAACGCTCTAATAGAAACAGGAACAACATTAGGGAAACAATTGTGAACTGGGATGCGATCTCCTACCATAACCCAATTCTCGAATGCATCTAGCAGCTACTCCCTGGGTTCACCTTATGGACAATCTAGAAAGAATGGAACAAACGAATCTTTCATTCGAAAAATTCCCTGCCTGCTATTACGTGGGAACGAGTCGAGAAGTTAATTCGAGAAATGGATAATAACAAACCTTGGAATCTTGAAGATCTTCAATGCATCCCCGAGGAGGAAAACATTCTCAAAAGATGGAATATGCATTTTCACATCTGCCCTCCAGGGAAGACAAAAGGTAGTCACTCCAACAGCCCCACGAATTGGACCCCCCCTCCACTAGGTTTCATCAAGATAAACTTTGATGGTGCCTCTAGGGGAAACCCAAGACTGGCAGGATTCGGCTCAGTCCTCCGGAACCATGTTGACGAGATCATACATTTGGTGGTAGGTTTCCTGGGTAAGACTACAAACATTATTGTTGAGCTTCTAAGCCTCATTCGAGGTCTCCAGGTTGCTACTCACAATCAACACCAAAAGGTCATAACAGAGGGAGATTCTCATATTATCATCCATCTCATCACAAAAATCCTTCATGGAGAACATCCACTGCGAATCTCTCCTAGTTGGAGGCTTTCAGGACTTCTGGAAGACTTTGGAGCTATCGTCCACCCCAACCTCACCATAATCCCTTCTCATGTGAAACGAGAAGCAAACAAAGTAGTGGACTGCTTGGTGAATACGGGAGTTGAGACCAAGTCAAAACACATACACTGGCGAGCCAACCTTTCTGATGATACAGATCTCTCAAGGTGCTGTAGAGACCTTGCTAGTAGAGATGCCTCAGCCCCGGATGGGGTGACACGTAGCGCAATATTGCCACCAGGCATTGCACTGAGCCAAGGTTTAAATGTTGTAGGCCACTCCCTATCTATTCAGTATTAACGATGGGAGCATGCCATTACAGTCGACCTCCGGATGACAGACTTTTCCCTCACGTGAAAGAGCCAGCAATAAAGGCGTTAAGTATGGTCGAGTTAAAGAGAGGCCAGGTGCAGTCGTCCCTCAAAAAGATGAAATCAAAGAGGTCTAAATGCAGTCGAATCATTCTTTCTCTGAAACTCCCCACCATTAGACCTTCCGCTGTGCAATCTGATATGTAATTGGGGCATATTACATTAGTAATGTTATTTTATTTATGTCGGCTTAGGTCCATTAGTTGTAATTGTACCTCTTAGTCTCCTATATATATCAAGGAGACCTTATCATTTGGAATCATCTTGTATTTGGATATTTATGTGGTGTATAATGAGGTTTCCCCCTTGAAGAGGCTTATTATATGAAATTATCTCTTTTTCAAGGCATTAAGTACTTATTTTGAGGGTTTTTTTATGTTATTTTGATCTTTGGTTCCTGATCTAAAAATGAAGAAGACTTGTATTCTTGAAAATATTTGCAAGTTTTAATTCATGTGTTCAAATGAAAATGGATCAATTTTGCAAACACAAATTTTATATAAATTACACATTCAAGATGCATATAAACAGTAGCAAATAACAGTGAACAAAAAACACATAACACAACAAACGATAAAGGAGTTCACCCCTCTCTTCGGCTACATCTCCTGGTCCATCTTCCAATGGATATTTTGTATTATTTTCTCAAAGTTCTCAAATATGTGATTTAAAATTCTCAAAATTCCAAATAGATGGCTCCAATGGCTTCAGAACATCCAAAAACCTCTAGCTGGGATTTTTCGGCACCTCGTTTGGCCAAAAATTGAAGAAGATAGGCTTCCTGGAAGTTCCCCTTCAAACTTGTTGTCTCTGGATCACCAAAATGCACCTCTTGCTCCTCAACCTAGCCCCCACATGCATATAAGTGTTAAAACCCAGCACCGGGCGCAACTGCACAAACGGTGTGAACTGTAGGATGGTTACATGCTAGCCCCTAAGAGCCAAGTTCGTGGGCACATGGGCCGCCACATGACCTCGTGTGCATATAAAAGGGGCCAAGTCCCAAATCAAATTATAGAGCGACAAGTGTCAGTACAGTTTCATAACCGTTGGTAATAAAACTCCCACGCAATACATTGACCATCGGTCATATGTGTATGGACCACCGGTTATATGTGTTATGGCCCACCGGTTATATGTGTTATGGCTCCGCTTGAACTGCGCGCGGGTAGTCACATATATATATATACATATGGACGGGGGTTGGGGCTTAGCCCCAGCCCTGTCCGCGCCCATTCCAAACCACATTGTAATTCAAATATAAACAAAACAATATAGTGGTAAGAACCACTACAGTGGTGCTCTGGTTGGGCGGCTATTCCCAAGGCCATACCCCTGCCTGGAGGTCGCGGGGTCAATTCCTGCCGACTACACAAGTTTTAACCAATATTTAGGTGACACATGGTGGCCATTGATTGGGCCACGTGTCGCCATCCCATTCACCAAAAACATGCCACATGTCATACGTCGACTCGTCCACACGACTGCCAACACGTATTCCATGTGTCGTATGGTCTGCCACGTGTCGTATGGTCTGCCATGTCAGCATCCGTACGGACTGTACAGACTATACAGTTAGCACATTTTTTTTGTCTGTTTGTCGTTTTGAACAGAATGTGATATCTCTCTCATATGATGTCCATTTGAACCCGAATGAGTTGTGTTGGGTTCGTGACGATGGGGCCTATGCTCCCATTCGATTTGAAGCGATTCTGGGCACTTTGAATTTTGAGCAAAATTTGATCACTTGGATCACACCTCCCCATTGGAAAGCTTTTGGACCGCCAAAAGATTATTCTCAGTCTATTTGAAGATGAGGATATAGTTCCCTCACCTTTCCAACCTCAATCCATTTGGATTTTCTTGGATTTGTGCCTTTAAGACCAACTCAAAGATACTCCGCATTTCCTCGTTTTGAAGTTCTCATTCTCCTGTCAAGGATTGTGTCTTCATGCAGTTTTGTAAGATATTCTAGGGAGAAATCATCTATAGAAGGAATCTGAACATGTTCTCCTTGATCATGAATCAAAGGAGGCTCATACAATTTCAAATTCTCAACATTAACAACTGCATACATTTCCATATAAGGAGGCAAATATAAAAGGAAGGCATTGTTACCAATCTTGTCAAGAATCTTAAAAGGACCATATTGAATTGGTTTCAGTTTTTTACCTTCTCCTTTAAGCCTCTCCTTACTAATGTAAAGCCAAACTTCATCTCCAACTTGGAAACTTTGATCAACACGATGCTTGTCATGTCTCGTCTTGTACTTGGCTTGACTCTTTTCCAATTGCTCTTGTACCATTTGATGTATCAACTGAATTTGTTCAATGAACTTTTCTACCCTATCAATGTCATATTGACCATCAATAGCAATATCCTTCCCAAAGATAAAATCTAAAGGATATTTGGGCAAATAGCCAAAACATGCTTCAAATGGTGATGTTTGAGTTGACAAGTTCTTAGCTCGATTGTAAGCATGTTGAATGTAGTGTAAATGCTCATCCCAAAGTTTAGGATGCTTGCTGCAATAACCATGAAGAAGATGTACCACTGTTCTGTTTACCACTTCTGTCTGACCATCGATTTGCAGATGAAAATTTGTGCTCTTTTTTAGTTTGGTGTCCATGAGTGCCCATAAACTCGACCAAAAACTTCCAATAAATCAAGAATCCCGATCAGAAATAATGGATTTAGGCAATCCAAAATGTACCCAAACATTCTAAAAGAACATTTGTGCCATTTTCTCAGCTGTAACATGTTTCTTACAAGGCATCAAAATACACATTTTGCTAAATCGATCAACCACAACATAAATATAATCATGATTTCGTTTAGACATAGTGTTGGGCCCCAACAACTCCCCTATATTTTTACAAAATTTAAAGGGCCCCTAGTAGAATCTTGATAATTATAATGAGCCACAGAATCAACCTTTTCAAATAGTTCTATGCCTTGGCTTGCTTTGAGACAAACTTAAGACATTCACTTTAGTATGAGACATTCATTACAAGAGTATATGTCAAAAGTTAGAAACGAACATAAAAATCTCAATTTAAACAAAAACGTTAATTTTTATTAAGTGTTCACTTTCGTTTAAATTATGATTATGTGTTCTTTCTTTTGCTCAATAGCAAGTTTGTTTATTTTGAATAATCTGTTCAATACTTCATCAAATTTTATCTTGGTTGGTTTCTCATTTTCATGAAATCATTTGGTGATGTTAATTAATTAAATTATTTTTGCATCTCATTTCAAAATAATAATAATCAAAGAATTATCTATCATTTGTTTGATTTTGTAAAAAACTAAAATTAATATTTTTTCTTCATTAACTTGAAGCTTCTAGGTTATATTTGAAATTTTTTTATAAATAATGTTTGTTTATAAGTTATAGTTAGTTTAAATTCATTTTTTATTTTTCTAGATTTTGTTTTATTCTCAATTTTTAGGTTATTAATTTTTAAGTTATTAATTTAGGTTTCTTTTTGTTTCACGGTTTCTATTATAAAATATTTGATACAGATCTGATCATGGCTTGATTTTATTATCCAAATAAGTTCAAGATGATTGATCCAAAAATAATTTTGGATTTCTACAAATGATTTTATGAGCAACAACAGATAAAATTTGGAAAGGCATCAAGATCAGACACACGATTTTGCAGGACTGATTGCAGCCAAACCGTGAGGAATTTAGAGAAACGGTTGAAAACCCAGAACCAAAATGGAACCATTTACCTTTTGCATAGATATGTTCCCAAACAAATGCACGATTTGAGAGATATTTGGGTCTATTTTAGAGACAAATTTCAGGTGGCGGAAATTAATACTGACGCCCAGACTGTTCATTAATTTTATAAATATATGAGAAAGATCAGAGCCATTGGGGAATGAAGAATTGGAGAGGAGGATTTTAATCCTTTCTCTTTTGTATATTATTGCTTTTGTAAACTTTTTATTTCTTTTCAAATGGAGTAATGGATGGCTGGAAGCTTTGGGAGAATGGACGAGTATTTTTAAAGAAGAATATGGAATTTCAAGTTGCTTAATGGCTTTTGTCCTGTAAGTAAAATGGTTTTATTTTCATATAATATATTCATATTCTTTCAATAATTGAGTATGCATTGATTTAAATAGCTTTAGTCTTTTTTATCAATACATGGTTAATTATTATTATTTATATATTAATTTTTCCAATCTTTAAGAGTTTAGTATCCAAAACAATTCTTCCAGGACCACAATATGGGCATATGATTTTGAGAAAGAATATGGGAAAGTAATTCATCTTTGTCTTTAGACCTATGTGATACTTATTCCATTTCATTCTTTCATTATTGTTATATTATGAAAATGTTATAACGGTTGATTTTAGCTTTAGCTTGTCAATCATATGGTGTTTTCATACTGTTAAATGTTATATGCTGCCCATAATTT